>JBAMNC010000864.1:0-131331 GCA_037902135.1 Cetoscarus ocellatus | reverse complement strand
ATGTTTCTGTCAAGATGATTATGATGATTAAAAGCTGTCATAAAAACATTCTGGTTTCCTTTGAGTGAACTGGCTTGACAAAGTTTTGAGCTGCATTAATATCAAATCATGAGAATCCTGAAACAAATGAAGGTCTGATCACCGAATTTACATGTTCATTAAATTACAAACAAAATTTTAACCCACATTGACACTGAATGTTTGGACATTTCTTAGGCCTAGTGACAATTGTGAATTCTGCTGTTGTAATTAAACACAGAGAGCCATATTTTGATCGTTGTTTAAAAGCATGTTGTACGTGTTGGATCAGTCTATATTTTTTGTTTTAAGGGCACGTGCTTGGTCCAAAGCCAGGCGCAGAGCAAAAAGGGTTGGATTATGTATCTTGTCTAAACATGAATGTGTTATTGGCAGAACAGATCAAACCAATCAGAGTGTCAGCTCCCATCCCTTTAGATCACTGTGCCCTGGCGGTTTGTGTTTTACACAGCAGGTTTAGTCGTTTGGTCAGACTTTGAATGGATAATTAAATTCCTATCCTTTCATAGTGAAAACACACACAGAGCATTTTATGATATAGGTTAAGGCTCTGGTTCATGTGCCCTTTTTCACTCAAACATCCAGAGAATAAGGAACAATCCAGAAGACGAGTCGGAAATGTCAGCACAAATGAAAAATGAAACCATTATTAAACATTTAAATCTCCAGTTAAGACTGACAGGATCAGGCAGGTTGATGTTTCTGATAGATCTGTTTGCTAAGCTTCAAATACCTGCTGTCTTTAAGCATTTTATTATTTTATTTTCCTGAAGAAATCCTTGGCTCTTTTCCATGTAAAGCATTTAAAAATCACTGGACAGCCTGTTTTATTATCTGTGAGCAAAATAATCAGTGAGATTCATTAGCATAAATATATTAGAAATATAGCTCCATGTTTTAAGAAAATTATTAATGTTTTGGATGTTTTTTTCATGTTATTGGTCTCTCTGTTCTCTGTTCCAATATAAACTTTAACTGAGTTTTCTAACAGATGCTCTGATATCTTACAGTAGAGATGAGCTACTGTGCATCCTCATTTCAGTGCTTTTTTGATCTTGTGGATATGTGTCAATCTCTAATTTGCCCTCAAAAATAAGAGAACTTCACCACAGACTTTAGATTTTAGACCAGATATAAGGAGATTTAAATCACCCACGTTGTTGGTAATAAATTTAAACATAACCCCGGATCAGAGGAGTCCATGGATTTGTTTCTTAATCTCAAAAAAGAGCTACTCATGAGGACACAGTTGGCTGAATGTCACCAGTTAACATTGCGACTGATTAACTGCTGCACCTTTGGGCACAGAGGAAATGCACCAGGGCTGACGATGTGTGTTTCATAGACACAGACATTTTATCAGTTCCTCCTTCTGAATTTAATCCAGAGTCAAAAATCTTTACAAGTACATCCAGAGCACAGGTGGTAAGTGTAAGAGCAAGGTATAGCTGTGAATTTATCTCTTTTTAGTTCATCACAGTGGTGACAGAGACAATGAGTCTGAGTGTAAAATCTGTGCAGTCAGGTTACGTAAAAGGAAAAGCAAGGATCTGGTCATCTTTTTGAAATAAAAGATCTTTCGATTTCAGTTTTTTAAAAAGGGTGACGAGTAGCCTGGTGGTTGGGGTTCACTGAATTAAACAATCTTATACTTTCAAGAAAAGAAACCTTTAAAAAATGGATGAAATTTTACCTCATATCTGAAGGGTAAAGCTTATGGATTATGCAAGCATATCAACAATAACCAAAACAAATTAAGTTTATCCATATCACACTTTCTATAAACACACGCAACATACCTCAGGATAGACAAACAAAAATTAAAAAAAAAAAAGGACAAATCCAAGCAAGTCCACCCCTTTTTCCTCCATAGCAATGGCTTCATGTTTGTTTGTTTTTTTCTAGCACAAATGCCATTGTATCTGGCGCAAAATCCTGAATTCATGAAGGAATGTCCATGACTCCTCCCCCACTGCCATGAACACAGAGAGTGGAGCTCATGGACATTCATGGACAGCTGGGTAAAACATCAAACTGCAGCGCAACAATGACTCCAAATTCAGGACACCGGTCTATGATCATGGTTCACATTGTATTTTCTCAACAAATCAGTTGTTCTGTTCTGTGGATACCTGTCACATAAAGTAGGAAAATGGACTTCCTACTTGACCCTAAGCGCATTCTCAGAAAGCATTGTGTCCTGCTCAGGAAACTGTCAGGACATCTTTTTCTTAAACAGTTTCCTCACTTATTAAGCGAAGCTTTTCTACAGATCACTTGTTTGCTGTTTAGCACACACACGACATGGAGTTCAGTTTTACTGAATAGAGTTCATAACTAGGGCGGCACGATGGTGCAGCAGGTTGTGCACGTGCCTCACAGCAAGAAGGTCGCTGGTTCGGTCCCCAGGTCAGTCAGGGCCTTTCCGTGTGAAGTTTGCATGTTCTTCCCATGCCTGCGTGGGTTCTCTCTGGGCGCTCCAGCTTCCTCCCACAGACCAAAAACATGCTCATTAGGTAGACTGGTGACTCTAAATTGCCCTATGGTATGAGTGTGAGCTTGAAAGGTTGTCTGTCTCTCTAAGAGGCCTTGCGATCGCCTGGTGACCGGTTTAGGGTGTACCCCGCCTCTCGTCCAATGACAGTTGGGATACCCCACCTAAAGGCAGAGGGAGGCCAATCTCATATTAACTGGGATAAACCCCAACATACAGGGACTGAGCGTAGGAGCAACAAGTACTGCCATCCCTGCCCACTTCCAGGTTTTGCAGCTGAGACGCTGCTTCATGTTAGTGATTCTGTTGCAATGTGAATTACATTTTAAGTTGCAAGCTGCAGCTTTCCCATCTGATCGGGTCAAGATGGCATTTGTTTTTTCCCACCTCTCTGGGCACGCAGAGGCGTGGGTCACCATGGAGTGGAGCCGCCAATCTGCCGCTTGCTTGTTTCTCACAGGTTTTATCAGAGCTTTGGAGCAGGTGTTCCAACACACTGCACCAGACCATGAGGCATCTATATAAGTGACAAAATTAAAACAGGGCAGTCGCAAGGGGTCAGATTATGCCATTGACTTCCGCACCCTGGCGGCCAAAAGTGAGTGGAACTCGGCAACTTTAATAGACGGTTTTGTTCAAGGACTTTCTGAGAGTGGGAAAGATCAGCTGGTTTCGATCGACCTTCCAGAGGACCTCAACTCGCTCATCGCTCTCTCCATCAAAACAGACAAGAGACTGTCGGAGAGAGAGCTGGAGAGGGGCCGCTTCTGAGTCCACATGTCACCAAGCAGGAGTTAGAGGAGCTGATCTACCCAGCCGTTTGAGGCCTGCAGCTTCCAGTCTCATCCCTGTTGGGGTCAACGCCGAGGACCCTATGCAGCTCGGACACGCTTGCCTACCTGTGAGGGAGCACCTTCATTGGCAGAAGGACGGGAGGTGTTTACTGCCGTCAACCCGGTCACTTGGTTAATGACCATCACATTAAGGGTGCTAGAGCTCAGGGGAAGTCTAAAGTAAAGGTGAGCATTGATAATCCTGTCCATCACAAAGTTAGGGCCAGCCTTGGCTCCGAGTTTGCTTCTATCACTGTCCCTGTAATCACTGACTCAGGCTCTGATGCTAATTTAATTCATCCACCTCTTGCCAGGAGCCTTCATTTGACAATGTACCACCGCCAGCGCCCTCTAGAGGTTAACGCTGTAGATGGCAGACTGTTGGGCAGGATCACTCACTAGAAAAAGATATTTAATGTAACATTTAATGATCCCCCATATTGAATCCATCAGCCTTCCCGTTTTCCAGGCCATGACTCACCAGGCTATCTTAGGGCCCCCGTGGCTCAAGATTCACAACCCAAATTTTGATTGGGCATTGGGAAAAATCACTTCATAGGGACCTGACTGTTGAATTAATTGTCTCAAGAAGGACAGAGATCCTCAGGTCTTAAAAGATTCAGGTCTAGCTCACGTACCATCATGTTATCATGATTTAGGTGGAGGTGTTTAGTAAATCTAGGGCTAAATCTCTACCTCCTCACCGATCTTATGACTGTTACACTGAACTTTTGCCTGGCCTAATACTCCCTACTGTTTTCTTTGCCTCCACCATAACGTAAAGCCATGGAAGATTACGTCACCGAGTCCCTCACAGCTAGAATCTTTCACCTATCCTTGTCACCCACTGGAGCGGAGTTCATCTTCGTCAACGAAGGAGGACAGGACCCAGCGCCCCTGCACTGATTATCGGGGACTCAATGTCATTACAGTTAAGACCAGATATCCTCTGCCTCTGATCTCCACGGCATTCAAGCACCTTGAAGGAGTCACGGTGCTTTCTTAATTGGACTTACACAACGCTTACCATCTTGTCAGGATAAGACAGGATGATGAGTGGAAAACTGCTTTTAACACCCCTACTGGATACTTTGAATATCTTGTCATGCCCCTGCCATCTTTCAGAATTTGGTTAATGATGTTCTAACAGACATGCTGAACATTACTGTCTTTGTATACAGTATCTTGACAACATCCTGATCTTCTCCCCTGACGAGGAAAACCCACATCCAGCATGTTCGCTCTGTTCTTCGGAAATTGCAAATCAGATTGTAAGAGGTCCTCCGCTCAAAGTTACATCCGTGGTCAACGAGTCTGGCTTTCCACCAAGAACCTGCCCCTCTGGGATGAGTCCAGGAAGCTCACTTCTAGGTTCACTGGTCCATTTCCAATCACCAAGGTGGTAAATCCTGCATCCTCCAGCTAAAGTTACCAAGGTCAATGCAGATCCACCCCACTTTCCATGTTTGTTCGACAACGGCGGTCCAGTCTTCACTGTCTGGTGACTCTTGTCTGTTTGCCCTCAGGTGTCCAGTACCTTGTGGACTGGGAGGGATACAGTCCTTAGGAGCAGACATGGATCCCTTCATTCTTTTTTAATGGACCATCAGTTCATCCGGGACTTCCACGCTTTGCATCCGGAGGCACCTCGGCCTTCAAGAGCCAGCACTTGAGGGGGGGTACTATCATGTCTGTCAAGTTGTCATCATTATTCTGCACATTCTTGTCTCTTGTCTTGTATTTCCTGTTTTATTTTGAAATCACTGGCCCTTGTCCCTGTCATTGGTGTGTTCCTGTTTTTGTCCTTCCCCAGTCTCATCACACCTGCATGCTGAGTGTTCTTCCCACCTGTTTCTGATCACCGCTTATTACCTCTTGTATGTAACTTCATGTTTCCCCTTGTCTTGGGCCAGTTCGTCAGGAAAGTCTGGGCTTCTCTGCTTAGCCTGCTGCCCCTTGATCTGACCACGGATAAACGAAGGAAGACGGTACGGTACAGAGAGTACATAACTCAAAGTTATCAGTAGGGTTGCAAAGGGGCGGGAAATTAACAGTAAATTTCCAGAAACTTTCCACAGAAAGTTAAGATGGGCAATTTTCAAATATTCCAAATTGGAGACTTTTCATTGGCATTAACTGGAAATAGGGGGTAATTTAAACAAGCTGTATTTTATCCAAACAAAAATGCGTATATTTTTGTCATGAGCCCTAAGAAATAATACCATTTAAAAAGCATTTCCACAGCTTCATTTCTAAATTTAATTTGATCAAGACTTATCAGTTAATTTCAACTTCACTTTATGTCCACAAACTCAAAAATGTGGCCTCAATGATCCAGGGCTCTAAAAATTATCTGTGCACGTGATGGAGAAGTGCACAGAGCTTAGACAACAAAGCCTGACATAATGAGGACCCACAAACCATTTCCTTTAACAATCTTGATCATTTAAACCTGCTCTACAAACACAACAATAAGATTTTAGACTGTACGGATTATTATTATTTAATCTAAAAGTGGACATAAATGAAATATGGTTGTTAAAACAAAGAACAGTAAGAGACACCAGAGAAAACTGCTGTCATGTGAAGTTTGGAGGCGTAGAGCTCACTCCATACTGTGAGAGAAAAGGTGAGATCAGGTCACTGGCTGTGAACATGTGATCTCATGTCCTTAAGAGGACATAAAGAGGTGGTGGGCCGGTCAGAGACAGCCCCCTCTGTGAAGACTCGAGAAAGGTCACAATGCTTCACATTAAGCTCTGAAAACTGAACATGATGACATCTCCAAAGTCACTTTTCTATCTGATGTTCTTCATCCTGCAGAAAAGCGGTGAGTTATGTTCACATCTAATTTGCTTCTTTATTGTCCATCGCTTCATGTTGTTTAACAGAGACGAGGAATTTTGGTTAAAACAAGAGACACATAAATAGTATTTTTAAATTCATAAACCAAAATGTCTGTTAGATCATCAAAATACCTGCAACATAACAAAATAATCAAAACTAGCTTTCAGATTTTCTTTTAGGAAATTTTTCTCTGTGTTCAAGCTCATAACCAAACAGTAAAGCTTTATTTGATAAGATTAACATACATGAATCATTATTTTAATTCTGTTACAAAGTATGGCCAATGTAGCTGTTATAAAAGTATTGGTTTTTAAGGGTCAATTAAGTTTATTTGAATTACTTTTGTCCCAAATACATTAATAACATTGCATAAAAGACCTCAGCAGAAATCATTTAAGCTTCAAATCAGCAAATTAAATCTGCAAATGCACCATAAAGAAAAAATAAAAACAGTTTTAAAGACCCTTTTAAGAATATTCTCCATTTTGCATGTTGTAATACACAACACAGTGTTGTAGTGGCAAATCAGGCTGAAATACAGACAGTTTTAACTTCATTTTTTTATTTTTTATTTTTATTTAAATTGTTTAACTGTGTTTGGGAAAGTTAAAGGGTCAGGCGCAAGAGGGGAAAAATCTGGGAGCGACGATAGTTTCATTATGAGTTTTAGGGGAAAAACATTGGTATATAAAGCCTAATATTTAGAATTAAATTTGCTAAATTGTATTTCAGCTTTATTCTTCACATTTTGATGCAACTATTCAAACTGTACTTAAACATAGTTCTTGAAATTCTCCTTGTAATTTTTTATTTCTTTCCACGAGCAAATAATAAAACTAGAGGTGCTCCACAAACACTCATGGTCAGTGGCTACCCAGCTAAACACTCATTTACCCCTGATCCAGACTGAGGTCCAGAGAGAAAAAGTCATATCTGGATCTTGATCCAGTCCCAAACTTGAATGTGGTTTTGCACGGACTCACATGACGTCCATCTGCATACATTTCTAACCTTACCAGCAGAGTTACTGGCAAAAATGTCAAAAACTTCCCCATGTCGCAATGTTAATAAATCTTTTAAAAATGATTGAATCACCACCAAAGTCTAGATCTAATTCTTCCTTTTTCCATTTCCAAAACTCCCAGAAAATATAATCAAAACCCACTGAGAACTTAACTAATCTGAATGATAAACAGACAATCATAAAAAAAAAAAAATCACATTTTAGCTGAGGTAAATTATCTTCCTCTTGATCCTTCTTGGCCCGCCTGGCCCAGGGACTCGCCTCTAAATTGTGAAAGTCTAATTATGCACACTGGATTGCAATTTCTTATTAATTTGACTTTCATTGTGTTTTTCATCTCTTCAGCTCTGACAACTGATCCGTCCTCATCTCTTCATCAGAGGAAAACTTTCATATCTGCCAGTGTCGGGGACAACATAACTGTGACATGTGTTCCCAGAAATAACCAACTGGGGAGGTTTTTCTGGTATAAGCAAACTTTTGGAGGACAATCAAGACTTATGTCATCCTTCTACGGCTCCAATGAAAAGTCCTCATTTGAGAATGAATGGAAGGACAACCCACGCTTCAGAATGAAGGCTGAAATGAATAGGTGTCACTTCATTATAACGGGTGTACGCGTTTCTGACACAGGAACTTACTACTGTGCAACCAGCCTCTCAATCACATATGAGTTTGCAGAGAGCACTCTGGTGAGTGTTAAGGGTTCAGGTTTGACCGTCCCAGATTTGGTCCATCAGTCTGAATCTGAAGCCGTCCAGCATGGAGGCTCTGTGACTCTGAGCTGTACAGTCCACACTGGGGGCTGTGATGGAGGACACAGTGTTTACTGGTTCAAGGACTCTGAAGAATCTCATCCAGGACTCATTTACACCCATGGAGGCAGGAACCATCAGTGTGAGAGGAGACACACCACAGAAACAAACACCTGTGTCTACAACTTACCTCTGAGGAGCCTGAATGTTTCTCATGCTGGGACGTATTACTGCGCTGTTGTCTCATGTGGACACATTCTGTTTGGAAATCGGACCAAGCTGGACGTTGAATGTAAGTCACAATCTATTTTAACATTTAGAAACATGTCCTCAATCTGATCAAATATCTTGGGTTGGAGATACTTGCTTGACCATTAACTTGGATGTTAATATGATATACTTGCATTTTAACATTGTCTCAAAGCCCATGACACACTGCAGTTTGGGGTGAGACCACAGTTCACTCTCTACACCAGTGGTTTCCAACATTTTTGTTACATGGCCCAGTTCAGAGGTAACCTGCCACACCAGATGGGCCATTCAAAATATACCACTTACCAAAATATACCAGCATATCTGGCAGGTTATTGGATGATTGTTCCGTCAATCAGCATTTATTATGGTCCAATCAGATTATGCTCTAGATGGGCGCTACTGTGTTACAGAACGAGAGCCACTGCATAAAATAAACTCTAGTTAAAACATGTCGGAAGTTTAGCTAAAACAATCTTGCTATGGAGAGGTTTGTTGTGTTAGTATTTGAATTTCATTTAAGAAAGAAATGTCATCCAGATCTGCCACTAAAGCTGTTAGCATCAACGGTAACGACTGTATGAGCAGTCACGTTGTAGGTACCAGATGTGCTTGGGCTGCCAGATCGGCTCGAGGCCCTGCTTCTGCCAATGACGTCACACTAAGGCAACTCCACTCGCACTACATTGCGCCCCATTTAATAGGAGTCAGATGTGCTCAGTTAAAAGCCCCTCACGGTTTTCTTTATTTCCGTTTGTTCCATCTATTCATATCAAACCTTGTCTCCATATAGTACAGAGAACCACAGCTTACTTTACTGTAATTTTGGTTCTTCATGAAAAAGAAAAAAAAGATGCACTCAGGATCTCTATTTATCAATAGATATTTTGGCTTTTATCTCACATTTCCTTTGGCAACCTAAACTTCTTTTCCTCATACCAATAAAGTTCTTTTGAATGAGGAGATGTATTGATTTTTTTCCATTGTATTGTTTACGGTGTGAGACAGCCCGAGCACATCTGGTACCTACACCATCTCGCTTGTAGCTCCACCTCTTCCTGCTCTAAAGGACTCTGATTGGGCTGTACTGCGTTGGGCTGCTCGCAACTGTTTATCTTTATCTCAAATTTATCTCATACTGACTCAAAAACCTGCCAGCATGTCCTATTTGTGATAATCTACCATCCTCCAGGCCCTTATTCTGAATTCTTATCAGAATTTTCTGAGTTCGTATCAAACTTGGTCCTTAGCTCTGATAAAATACTTATTGTAGGTGATTTTAATATCCATATTGACAAAGAAAGTGATAGCCTTAGCTCAGCTTTTATGTCCTTAATAGACTCAGTTGGTTTTATTCAGGCTGTTCGTGAAGCTACTCATCATTTCACTCACACTCTTGATTTGGTTCTAGCATATGGCCTTGATGTTAATAGACTAAAAGTTTTTTCCTGAAAATCCTTTATTGTCCGATCACTTCTTAGTAACTTTTAACATCTTCTTAGAGGATTTTGTGTTTTGTAACAAAATAGTGAAGAGTAGAAATCTGTCCAATGGTGCCGTGGCTAAATTTAAAGAAGCCATTCCTGCTGCCTTAAACTCAATAAGCTTGGCCAACTGATTACTGTGATATTAGCTATAGCCCCTCTCAGCTGGATCAGCTTGTTGATGACTCTGCCAGTCTACTAAGATCCACTTTGGACTCAATTGCGCCACAAAGACAAAAAACTATTAAACGTCAGAGGACAGCTCCTTGGTTTACTTCTGAAACTCGTGAACTTAAACAAGCATCCGTAAATTGGAGAGAATATGGCGCTCCAGTATAAGGGAGGAGTCACGTATACTTTGGCGGGAAATTCATAATAACTACATGACAGCCTTACGACATGCTCAAGCTGCCTACTACTCCTCACTAATTGAAGAAAATAAAAACAACCCTAGGTACCTTTTCAGCACTGTAGCCAGGCTGACACAGAGTCAGAGCTCTGTTGAGCCTGTGATTCCTCTAGCTCTTAGCTGTGAGGACTTTATGAGCTTTTTTAACAATAAAATTCTTAAAATTAGAGATAAAATTAGCAACTCCCTGCTTTCACCTGAACCTACCGTACCATTACTTGTAGTCAGACCTGAGTTAGATCATTTTTCTACAATTAGCCTTCAGGAGCTAAATTCTCTTGTCTCCTCCTCCAAACCATCTACCTGCCTTTTAGACCTGATCCCAACTAAACTGTTCAAGGAGGTCTTTTCCCTAGTTTGTCCATCCCTGCTGGAGACAATAAATATATCTCTATCAACAGGCTACATGCCACAGTCTTTTAAAGTAGCTGTAATCAAACCTCTCTTAAAAAAACCTAACCTCGATTCGGGAACATTAGCTGACTACAGGCCTATATCAAACCTTCCTTTTACTTCACAGATCCTGGAGAAAGTAGTGGCTAATCAGCTATGTGACTTCCTTCAAGACAACAGCCTTTTTGAGGACTTTCAGTCAGGATTTAGAGCTCATCACAGCACAGAGACTGCTCTAGTTAAAGTAACTAACGACCTACTCTCAGCTTCAGATGAGGGACTTCTCTCAGTACTTGTTTTGTTAGATCTTAGTGCAGCTTTTGACACCATTGATCATGATGTTCTTATACAGAGATTAGAGGTATTACTCGGGATTACAGGGACTGCCCTAAATTGGTTTAAGTCCTACTTATCTGATAGATACCAGTTTGTACACATGAACAACAAGTCCTCTGTGAACACTAAAGTTACGGAGTTCCTCAAGGCTCCATGCTAGGTCCAATTGTCTTCTCTATATATATGCTTCCCCTTGGTGATATCATGAGGAAATACTCCATTAATTTTCATTGTTACACTGATGATACTCAGCTGTATGTATCAATGAAGCCAGGTGAGACAAATCAGTTATCTAAACTAGACACATGTCGAAAGGACATTAGGACCTGGATGGCCAAAAATTTTCTTCTTCTTAACTCAGACAAGACAGAGATCATTGTGCTGGGCCCTCGACACCTTAGAGAAACCTTTTCTAATGATTTAACTGCCCTAGATGGCATTAGCCTGACGCCAAGCGCAACTGTTAGAAATCTTGGGGTTCTATTTGATCAGGATCTATCCTTTAACTCTCACATAAAGCAAATTTCAAAAACAGCCTTTTTTCATCTCCGTAACATCGCTAAAATTAGGCCTATCCTGTCCCAGAGCGATGCCGAAAAGCTAGTCCATGCTTTTGTTACCTCTAGACTGGACTATTGTAATTCTCTTCTTTCAGGCTGTCCCAGTAAGTCGCTTAAGACGCTTCAGCTGGTTCAAAATGCTGCAGCACGTGTACTGACTAAAACTAGGAGAAGAGACCACATTACTCCTGTAATAGCTTCTCTGCATTGGCTTCCCATTAAATATAAAATAGAATTCAAGATTCTTCTTCTCACCTATAAAGCTCTCAGTGGACAGGCACCAGTTTATCTCAAAGAGCTTGTAGTGCCGTACAACCCCTCTAGAACATTACGCTCCCAAAATGCTGGCCTGCTCGTGGTTCCATCAGTCTCTAGAAGTAGTATGGGAGGCAGAGCCTTCAGTTATCAGGCTCCTCTTCTCTGGAACCATTTACCGACCACGGTTCGGGAGGCAGACATCCTCTGTACTTTTAAGGCTAGACTTAAAACATTCCTCTTTGATAAAGCTTTCAGTTAGGGACCAGCTCATAGTCCATAGTTTAGACACATAGTTAAGATGCAATAGGCTTAGACTGCTGGGGGGATCTGGCACACTGGGCTCTATCCCTCTCTCTCTCACACTCTCTCTCCATATCTGCCTCTGCCCCTTTCTGTTTGCTCCTGTACTCGTCTCTGGCTCTGGTCTTGTAGGTGGCCTGGGATTCTTGGTGGAGACTGCCTGCTGCTGTGGAGTCACGAAGCCTCAATAACTACAATTACAGACATAACACATATTTGGCCATCTCATTCCAGTTCATAATCATTATAGCTGTTAATGTAAATATTAGCATGATCTTTCTATCCATGGTTGATACATCTATAGTAACTATCTTTAGCTCCACATGGACATGAGATCCCTCTTGAAAATGAGGTGTCACATCTCAAGAGGTCTACTATTAATACATTTATACTTAACGGAGACAAATATGGTAGGGATGCACTTGTAGTCTGGGCACCCATGAGTTCGTCACTACCATAAATTCTTATTTTCAGTAAGACTTTTATTGATTATACTTCTATAAAATTATCACCACAACCACACAGACATGAGGACCCTCCTCTAATAAATTTGTTTGCAGCAGAAACAAATTTGACGGCGACAGGTCTATGATTGGTCCTTTGATCTGTCACTAGCTTTAGTTCTTACTTTAGTCCACTTGTCTCCACTTACCTCCCTCCCTTTGCCCACACACCCAACACAGCATCGCGTGGATTTGTTGTTCATCATGAGACTGGGGTCCACATTCAAGATTTCCTGCTGCTAATCAGAAGGTTTTTTCTTGCCGCCATGATGGAGGGATTCATGATTGGCTATATGGATTCATGTTGGGTGTTGGATGTATATATTTGTATATGTATGTATATGTGTATTTTATATATGTATATATGTATCTATGCATATATGTGTATCCATAATATGAAGAGCTTTGTGCTCTATTGTAAAGTGTCTTGAGATAACACTTGTTATGAATTGGCGCTATACAAATAAAGATTGATTGATTGATTGAACTGTTGTAGGTTGGAGTTTGGCAAGATGGATCTGCCAAGACCAAACACTGTTGTATTGTGTTGTATTGCTCACCAAAACACAGTTGTATTGTGTTGTATTGTGTTGTATTGCTCACCAAAACACAGAATCAGAGGGAGCCATGGGGTTGTTTCTAAACTAAAACAAAGACACATTCATGAGAACTCAGTGCGTTTCCATCAACATTTAGGAACACATTTGTTGGCACAGTGACGCCCAACTGGGGACAAGAGTTGGAAATTATCAATAGCTATAAACTCTATGTGCAGCACATTAGCTTAAACTGTTAAACTGCATCATATCGATCAAACAGAATCAATTCAGTTCAGTGGACATCAGTCAGATGTTACTGAACACTTCTGGCTGGAATCCTTGCACAATGGAAAGATTTATACATATAAATAATTATGCATATCTACACTCAACTGCCACTTTATTAGGTACACCTCACTAGAACTACATTGGACCCTTTTTCGCCGTTAACACTGCCTTAGTTCTTTGTGACACAGACTCAATAGTGTGCTAAAAACATTCCTCAGAGATTTTTATCTGTACTGGACTTGGAAGCATCAGGAAGTTGCTGCAGATTTGTCAGCTGCACATCTATGACAACCTTAACCTTGCTCAGCTGCTGGATCTTCCTGATTTCATGTCTGTAATCATGCAGAACCATCTTATCAAGCTCCAGTCTACAACGATTGTGAGCAGCCCAAAGCAGCCCAGCCCAATCAGAGTCCCTCAGAGCAAGAAGAGATGGGAGATACGAGCGAGACCACAGCAGGAAGTGACTGCACTTATGGGGATTAGCATAAATGCTAACAGCTTCAGTAGCAGTTTTATCAGATCTGGACCACATTTTTTTATCAAATAAAAAACAAACATCAACACAACAAACTTGTCTTTAGTGAGAATATTTTCACTCCACTTCAACATGTTTTGACAAGATTTTGTTTTATGAAGTGGTGAACATCGTCCAATCACCTGCTTCTATAAGGTTCAGCCCTTCCCAAAAACTTTCTGTGGGCTCTTTCCCAGATGGACTAGTGAAATATATTGAACAGTCCATCTGGTGTACCAGGCTGACACAGGTGCAGTGCAGCTGGATCCACCTGATTCTTTGTCTGTAAGCAGAAAAATTCACCTTGCAAAGACCCAAGCCAAAATAATTGGGCTGATTTTTGGCCTACTTGTGATGTGTTTGTTTTAAGTAAATTAATTTGTTTAGAGACACCAGGATAGTGTTTTTGTTTGCTAATAAATACAATATCTGTGACTCTTAATCATTCATCCCTGGTTGAAGTGAAAATTGTGTTGATTAATTTTATAGCTAAAATGCTTTTTTTACCCTGCATCGATTTTGGGGTTAGTAGGACTGTCACCACGTGGACCAATGGAGAACGTGAGGTCAAAGGACAAAAACAAGCAGGATGGGAGCAGGAGTCCCTCTGTCAGGGCTGTGATGGGACAGGATTTCTTTTTAGATTCTGACCTGACATTGTGACAGGACAGGAATACTTTTGTGGGAGTGTGATGAGATGGGATATTACCCTGATAAAGCTCAACCTGATTAAAGACAAAGTCCCTAAAGCATCACTGTGTCCTGGTGTCCGTCTCTCTACAGATGAACAGTCTGCAGTGGTATATGTCCTGGGTGGAGCTTTGATATTCAACACCATCCTGATTCTTCTTTTGGCCTCAGTTTTATATGTCTGTTGCAAGAAAAAGAGCTGCAACTGTGGAGGTAAATTTAATAACTGATTCTGTCTGGTGGGTCATCCTATAAACTCTTGATGTTGACATTAAATATTTTTTTAAATAATTTTTCAGGAACTTCAGCTTCTTCTTCAACTGCACAGGTATTTTCTGCCAAGATTTGATTGTTACTTTAAAATGATATAATATATATAATGATATAAACTATGAGAGAACGCTCTGGGCAGGAAGAAGAGGTTACTTTATCTTGTGTTAAATTCTTAAAATGTTAGTTTGGTTTTTGAAGTTAGTTGCTTGAGGGCCATGGCACTCGAAAATATGAGTGTCAATAAAGGAACTTCCAAGCTTTGTTCCAGGGGGGAAAATATCCGATCAGAACTAGGACACACAACAGCAGTTGTTACTCGAGACAAAGTCTCTCATTTTAATTTTGGTTTAAGTGAAGTTAGTGTTTGTTGTTTCCTCTGATGATGTGACCAGCTGTTGGTGAGGGATACAAAACCCCTACATCCCACCATACAGATGTTTTAGGCACAGGGGCTTTTTCCAGGAAAAGTGAAATGTTTTAAAAATTTTTGTATCATGTTGTTGATCCCATGTTGTTGTTTTTTGAGTAGATTTAACCTATAAGTGGGTTAATTAAAGGGCTTTCAGTGGCACCATGTACTGCTATGTACCGGCTAACGTCTACCCCTGATATCTCCCCCCAGGGACAAAGCTCACAAGTTCCTCTATTGGCACACATATTTACTAGTGCAATGGGCTGTCAGCAACCCCACTTCAAAAAACTGAACTAACCCTTTAACTCAGTAGTTGTCAATCAAACAAAACATTTATTTACTTTTTCCTTGATTCTCAATGCCATTCAAGCGTTCTGCTCAGACTGCAAAGCCAATCCACGAATAGTTGGGGCTGTAGACAGAAACTGGCTGATGATGGGCTGTCTCTTTTTCCTGGATGCAGATCCTGGATTTATTTTAAAGAATTTATTGACATTTGTTAACATTTTCCACAACTACAGATTTTAATGACATTTCCAAGGAATGTTGGTCATGGCACAAGGAAGAAGGGATTACATTCTGGTTGCGATCTGGTCTTTAAAAACTTGTTTAAAACAGTACTATTATTTTATCAGAAATAATTGTTTGAGGCCCCTCATCTTTTTTTATTATCCAGTAACAGGATGCTAGCAACTGAAGCTAGTTATCCTTTAAAAGACTCAATGGATGGTAACTGTGAATGAGCTGGTGGAGCACTTTTCTGGTCTTTCCGACATCGTAGTGTTCTCACAGTGCAAGTCACATCTACCCATTCACTCTCACATTCACTTAGTGATAGTCTGATGATGACAGACCCAAAACACCCTATGAGCCCTGGCTCATCACTGGAGATGTGTCCAAGTACCTGCACCAATAGATGTATTCCAGAACTGTATGTCAGATTAGGTGACCATGGAGCCTAATGTGCTGTGACTTGCTGCACAAACATTGACAGACTACAAGACTGAAACCAACAGCATATAATGCCAGACATGATGACAGTGGAAGGAGGAGAGGCAACACTGAAGACAGCAAACAAACAAATTGTATTTAAGGAGCAGTACTTTAGTTTATCTCCAAACGTTTTGTTGAATGTTTTAGTTTGCTGGTACATGTAAACAGTCACTCATTGTGTTGCATCTGCTGTTTCTCTCCAGTATTTCTCTTTTTTAAAATCTTCGGTATCTCCTCTGAATAACATCATAAGGACAGGGATGTTCTTTTTCAGAGCGTTGCAAATGTTTCCTCTGTCTTGCAATTCAAGCTGCACTCAAGGAACAAACATTGCTTTGTTTACATCTGTGACTGTCACACAAGCAGAACTGTGTGTGCTCTCATTGGTCAATGTCTCTGATTCCTACTAATGCCCTAATGCCGGGCCTAATGCCGGGGTCAGACTACATGATTTATGAACAATGATGGCCCAACCGGACAGTCATAGGGATTTGGGACCAATCATCGAAATTGGTTGTCCCGTATCATGTAGTGTCATAATGACCCACAACAACAGAGCAGTCTGGGATGTCTCACGATTCTGTGACTCAGAGTCTAGCATGTTTGATTTTTGTTCTGCCTCCTACGATCTGTTGTCTACGTCGAAGACATTGACTATGAGAGCAAAGACAACTCTACATGTACAACAATCATGGATGTAAAAAAAACCAGGGTTGATGACTTGAGAGCTAAGAGACAGGAGATAAGTTTGCAAAGCTCTGAAAAACAGCATCCCTCTCCGATGTGTTGTAGAGGAGCTGCCACAGACTGTCAACAGAGAAATGTTGGAGGGAAACAGCAGAGGAACATGGAGAGTGACTGCTTACATCTAACATCTCATTCAACATCACATCTGTACATACAAAGTCCTGTTCTCTAAATACAGTGTGTTTGTTTGTGGACTTCAATGTTGTTCTTCTTCTTTCTCCCATCATCACATCAGTTGTTTCATGCAGTCGGTCTCAACCTGTAGTCTGTCATGCTCATTATGTAAGTAACATTGTGTCTTTATGGTCCCCTGGTCGTCTAATCTGACATACTGACTCTCGATACCAGCAAAAAAATTTGTTTAGTCTGACCTCAGCATAAGACACCAAGAAGAGTGATTTAAATTTACAAATGGGTAAATTCTAGATGTATTTTATATTGCTGAAAAAATTTGTCTAGTATGACTCATGAAGGATCTTATTTCGTTTATCTAAAATATGGAAAGCAAAAATCTCAGAGACTTTAAGACAAGGAAACTGTAAGTGAGAGTCTGGTAACTCTCCTCTGTGTTTTAGGACTTATTACTAAACCAATTTAATGACTTTTCTCTTTCTCTTGTATGTGTGTGTCTAGAGTTACCAACATCAGGAGAATCTCCATTATGCTGCTCTGAATGTGAACAAAGTCGGCCGCTCAAGAAGACTTCCAGATGACCCACCGAATCAATGTGATGCCTCCGGTGTGAAGCAATAAGTCTGGATGTGTTCTGTGTCTGCCTGCTTGCAATAGCCGACCTATTAGCATCTGTGTTTAGATGTAACTTGTCTTTTAAGACAGGGCTCTTCAACCATCACACCATGGACCAGTACTTGGCCATAGATCATTGGGTACTGTAGATAAATCAAAACAACATATAAGTTAATAATAATTTAAAAACAGCTTAAGTAGGTCGATCTGCTGCCAGAACCAATGCTATGCTCCATTATTTACTCAGAAGCATCTGTGCTTTTTCTGCAGACCCACAGTCCTTGATTTTGTAGGGTGTTAAGAATAATTTGATCTTTGTATATATTGTATATAGTGTTCTCATGTATTTGAACATCTCCATCCTGATGCTTGTATAACTTTTCTTCAGTAACTGCATTCTTTCCCACACACAGACACGACACAACCTTGCACAGATCATTCCTTACTCCTTCTTATCACCCTTAATTACGACTCAGTGTATCTTCGAGACCAGCTTGAACTGGCACAAGAAGAGGATCAAAGCCTGAGTCAAGGACACTCCACTTCTTCCCCCTTTCACTCCCTCTTATATGATACACACACACATCCCTATAAAGAGAGAAGACTTTTGTATTAGCTTCAGATCAACACCTCAGACTGCTTGACACTCTGTATTGTTGTTCTCCTTGCTGCAAGTAAAACTTCACTTGATTGCATCCAGCTGTTCTCTGCATCTTTATTCTGAATTATGTCAGGTGTTGGTAAGAACCATTCAAGGCGCCACTGAGCAATCTTAGGACTGTGAAGGAAAAATCCTGACATAGGGCCAAAGTTTAAACTTCTGCATCTTCTTTCCATCCCTGTATGTTTAATGTTGAAGCCATTGAAACCAAGATCTATGCTATGAAGTATCACTAACTCCCGATCCCATGAAGCAGCTTAACATATCCCTGTCAGAGATTCTCAGTAAGGTCACTTTCACAACCAAATTTGGCAGGTCTGGTTCAGATCGCTTCAGGGGTGAAGCTGCAACAATTTTTCATTTTTCACTTTTTGGTTTGGTTTGCTTTCACATTGCACCTAGTCAGGCAGACCAAAGCCTGCCAGATATTGTGTAAAATAACCTCAAGTCACTAGTAGGGGCTGTAGCTGCAATCTTTGTTCCTTCCATGCAGCCTATTGTTGTATTATGAGCCGGAAATACACAAAAAGCTACAAGTAACAACACTGTCTTCGGTGCTATAAAATAAAGACTAGACTGCATTTAGGCCACATCGTGTGGCACTTTCATATTAACCAGAGCGATGTATTAATACATTCTGCATGGACTGTTCCATTATTCCATAACTTTTTACTAGCAGTGTACATTGTTCTGTCATCACAGAAACATCCTCCAAAACGATGTCCCTGCTCACATGCACGAGCGCCGCTGATTTGCGACCATAAGTCTGATATAAAACCACCAACGCATAACGAGTTCTCAGCTCAACGTTTTTGTTTTGCACTATGCCAAGTCATGTCTCGCTCAGCGGTAAGAAAACACCAAAACATTATCATAGTAAAGTTAAAAAAACAAACAAACATGGCAAGTTAGTTAGTACTCACAACCCGATATTGACCCTGATTTTTGCTCTGGCTTTGTCCAAATTCTTTTTTGTTTCGGCCTCCTCTGCCTGCGTCTTTCTTTTCTTGCTCTGTTTAGTAGGAGAAGTGGTTACCAGATATCAGGGTATAGGTTGTTTCTCTGCCATTCTCCAGCGTACTGCGATACCTCTTAGCTCGGCTACGTGCATTGAATCAGTGTCCGTGCACACCAGCAAAATGTCCACGCAGACATAGACAACGGCTATTTTTCGCTCTCTTTTAAGAACACATCATGCATTGATTGCCATCAGGACATAACAATCATTTTAACCAGTATAACAAAAAGTCTATCTAAATCTGATTACCAACCCCGCCTTGCAGCCTAATTGGACTTGGGTAGCAAGCCCAGTGCAAGGCATTGGCTGCAGACAGAATGCAAAGCTTTTGAAAACATGAGGCTGAGGAGCACTGAACTGACCAATCACCACAAAGCGGAGAGGTCAACCAGTCAGAGTGGATTGCACCCATGTGGGCAAGGGGTAATAATGGGGCAGGAGCACCAATGAAGCATCTCAGACAGACCAAGAACTCAACTGGATTACAGACACTGATACTGAAGAGGTTTCTTGTACATTAATTGTTGTGAACACACTCTATCAATGAAAACATATGAATAAATATGTATAAATATCACTTGTGGCACCTGCTTGTCAATATATGCCCCCTAGAACTCTGTGTGCACAGTCTCATGGCATACCTCAACTTTGGTAGTCTTTTGTTGCCTCTGTCCCAGCTTTTTGGAAATGTAATGTAGGCATCCAGTTCAAAGTGAGAGAATATTTCCACCAAAAAAGAAGCAACATTAATGTTATCAGTTTGAACAATAAATATTTTGTCCTTGCTGTGTACTCAGTTGATTATGATTTGAAAATGATGCACCGTATTCTGTTTTGCTTATGTGTTGCACAATATCCCAACTTCATTGGTATTTAGATTTGTGTCTTCACATGTCCTGCCAGGATGATTTAATTAAAAAAAAACTTTTATAAAATCCATCCTTGTCTCCTGTGAGTGAGCTGGCTTGACAAAGCTTTGAGCTGCATTGATATACAAATAATGAGAATCCTGAAACAACTGAGGGTCTGATCTCACCGAATTTACATGTTCATGAAATTACAAATAAAATTCTGACCAAAATTGACGTGGAATGTTTCTTACATTTGTTAGATCTATTGACGATTGCAAGTCCTACTGTTGTGATTAATCACAGAGGGCCATATCTGGATTGTTGTTTAAAAATGTGGTACACAACAAGTCTGACTATGTATTTGTGTTTTAAGGACACATATTCTCAGTGCAAAGCCAGACACAGAGTGAAAAGGGCTGGATTATGTACTTTGTCTAAACATGAGTGTGTTATGGGTGTAACAGATCAAACAAATCAGAGTGTCAGCTCCCATCCCTATAAATCCCTGTGCCCTTGCGTCTTCTATTTTACACAGCAGGTTTGGTCATTTGGTCATTTTATGATATATGTTAATGCTCAGATTAAAGTGCCTTTCTCACTGAAAGATCCAGGGCATAAGAAGCAATCCAGAAGACAAGTCGAAAATGTAGGCATCAATGAAAGATAAACCATTATTAGTCATTTAAATCTCCAGTTAAGACTGTCAGGTTTATGTTTCTGAGCTAAACATCAAATACCTGCTGGCTTTAAGCATTTTGTTCTTTTATTTCCCTGGAGAAATCCTTGGCTCTATTCTCTGTTAAGTACGTAAAAGACACTAGACAGCCTGTTTCATTATCTGTGAACAAAATAATCAATAAGATTCATTAGCATACATATATTAGAAATATACAGTAGGTCTATGTTTTAGAGAATATCTTTGATCTTGTGTATGGTTTTTTTTTCTTGTTATTAGTCTCTCTGTTCTCTGTTCCAGTACAGACTTTTCACTGAATTTCCAACAAATACTCTAATCTCTAACTGTAGAGGTGAACTACTGTTCATCCATGTGGGTAAAACAAGCTCATTACAGTGTTTGTTGATCTTGCAGATGTGTGTCAATCTCTAATTTTCCCTCAAAAAAAAAAAAAAAAAAAAAAAAGAACGAAAACTGCACCACAGACTTTAGATTTTAGACCAGGTATAAGAAGATTCAAAGCACGGATGTAGTTGGTACTAGAATTAAATATAACCCCGGATCAGAGGAGTTCATGGACTTGTTTCTAAACCCCAATAAAGAGCTATTCATGAGGACACAGTTTGCTGAATGTCACCAGTTGACACAGCAACTGATTAACTGCTCCACCTTTGGGCACAGAGGAAATGCACCAGGGCTGACAAAGTGTGTTTCATCAATCAGTCATCAGTCTGAGCCAGAGCACAGATGGTGAGTGCATGAGCACAAGTTATAGCAGTGAGTTTATCTCAGATTGTACTTTTCAGTTCATCACAGTGGTGACAGAGACAAAGAGCCTGAGTGTAAAATCTGTGCAGTCAAGCTACATAAAAGGATATACAAGTCATCCTTTTAAAATAATAGATATTTCAGTTTCAGTTTTTTAAAAAGGGTAATGAGTAGCCTGGTGGTTGGGGTTCACTGAATTAAACAATCTGTTTGCTTTCAAGAATAAAAACCTTTAAAAAATGGATGAAATTTTACCTCATATCTGAAGGCTAAAGCTCATATATTATGCAAGGATATAAACAATAACCAGAACAAGAAAAGTTTACCCATATCACACTTTCTACAAAAACAAGGACTGCAATAAATAAAGCTCATTTATCTCAGAAAATACAACATACCCCAGGGTAGAAGCACAAAAATATGGAAAAAAAGGACAAATCTGAGCAACTCCACCCATTTTTCCCCCTTAGAATGGGAGCAGTAGGCTCACATTTGTTTGTTGAGTTTTTCTAAAACAAATACCATGTGATATGACACGAATTCCTGAATTAATGAAGGAAACTCCATATTGTATTTACTTAACAGCAAATCAGCTTTTATATTCTGTGGATAAATGTCACGTAATGTAGGAAAACGGACTCCTGACTGACACTAAGAGTACTTTACCATTTCTGACATAGTTATAATGTCCTTCTACCAATCCACAACATCCCGAGTCGAGGTCAGCATCCCACCATAGACAGTGTTGACAGTGCACTGCTTTTCTCTCCTGAGATGCTGGTTGGTGGTCCAGAATTGCTTCGAAGCTCTCTGGAAGTCGTTCTCCATGCCCTCACTTAACTCCTCCTTTGACCAGGTTTTGGTCTTGTTGACCTCAGAAGTCACTTTCCACTCGGCCCACATGGTAACTGTCAGCTGCCTCTGGAGTCCCACGGGCCAAAAAAGCCTGATAGGACTCCTTCTACAGATTGACGGCATCCCTCATCACCCTTGTCTAACAGCGGGTTCAGGTGTTGTTGCCACAGCAGGCACCAACCACCTTACAGCCACAGGTTTGATCAGCCGCCTGAACAATAGAGGCCTGGAGCAAGGCCCACTCAGACTCTGTGTCCCCGCCTCCCCTGGGACATGGTCAAGCTCTCCCAGAGGTGGGAGTTAAAGCTCTTTCTGAAGGGAGACTCTGCCAGATGTTACAAGCAGACCCACACAACATGCTTGGTTCTGCCAGGTCTGACAGGTCTGGGGGCATCCTCCCCCACCATCGAAGCCAAGTCACCACCAGGTGGTGATCAGCTGACTGCTCCACCCCTCTCTTCACCTGAGAGTCCAAGAGCTGCGGCAGCAAGTCCAATGACACAGCCAAAAAGTCGATCATCAAACTGCAGCCTAGGTTCCCTGGTGCCAAGTGTACATATGGACACCCTTATACTTGAACATGGTGTTTGTTATGGACAATCTGTGACGAGCACAGAAGTCCAATAACAAAGCACTACTCGGGTTCAGATCAGGGGGGCCATTCCTCCCAATCACACCCCCCAAGGTCTCACTGTCATTGTCGATGTGAGCGTTGAAGTCCCATAGCAGAAAGAGGGGATTCCCAGAATCTCCAGCACCCCTTCTAGGGAGTCTAAAAGGGTGGATACTCTGAGCTGCTGTTTTGTGCAAAAGCACAAACAACAGTCACGATCCGTCCCCCCACCCAAAGGCGGAGGGAGGCTACCCTCTCGTTAACCTCGGTAAGCCCCAACATACAGGCACAGAGCCTTGGGGCAACGAGTACTGCCACACCCTGACCAGCGCCTCTCACCATCAGCAACTCCAGAGTGGAAGAGAGTCCAACCCCTCTCTTGAGAGGACTGTTTCCAGGGCTCAAGCTATGAGTCGAGGTGAGTCCGACTATATCTAGTCGGAACTTCTGAACCTTGTCCTCCTTTGGCTCCTTCCCGACAGGAGAGGTGACATTTTACATCCCTAGAACTAGTTTCTGCAGCCAAGAATCAGACTGCCAAGGTCCCTGCCCTCAGCCACCACCCAACTCACATTGCACACGACACTTTGGCCCCTTCCACGGGTGGTGAGCCCATGGGAGGAGGGCCCCATGCTGCCTCTTCAGGCTGTGCCAGGCTGGGCCTTATGGGTGTAGGCCCTCTCCCTTAGAGAAAGGGTGAGAAGTCGATCATCTAGAATTTGCTCGGAGTAGAGCCGCTGCTCCTCCGGGTTGAGAGGAGCCTGAGGTGGCTTGGGCATCTCATGAGGATGTTGGCATGTCTGTCAAGTTTTCATTATTATTTTGCACATTCTTGTCTCTTGTCTTGTATTTCCTGTTTTATTTTGAAATCACTGATCCTTGTCTCTGTGGTAGGTGTGTTCCTGTTTTTGCGCTTCCCTAGTCTCGTCATGCTTGCATGCTGAGTGTTCTTCCCACCTGTTTCTGATCACTCCTCATTACCTCTTGTATTTAACCTCATGTTTCCCCTTGTCCATCTTAGTCCCATTTTCCTGGTATTCCCTAGTTTGTTTATTGACACATGAGCTTAGTCTGATTGCTGTTTTGTGTACCTTACACTGCCTGTTTTACCATAACACCGATTTGCCTTTTGTCAACTGGAAAAGTGTTGAGCATTTGTGCTCTTGTCTTGTGCCTTGTTCCTTAATAGATGTCTCCCAGATGCCTCCCAGACGCCTCCCTGGCAAGGTGCTCAAGACACGTCCTACAGGTAGGAGACCCCGACACAAAGGACACGCTGGAGGAGCTATTTCTCTTAGCTAGCCTGGGAAGCCCAGCCTCAGGATCCCCCAGGGACGAGCTGGAAAAAGAGGCCAGGGAGAGGAAAGTCTGGGCCTTTCTTCTTAGGCCGCTGCCCCTGTGATCCACGGATAAGCGGAAGAAGTCAGAACGGTACAGTACGGACAAACTTATCTGAGTTATCAGTAGGGTTGCAAAGGGGTGGGAAACTTACAGTAAATTTCCAGAAACTTTCCACAGAAAGTTACAATGGGGAATTTTAAAATATTCAAAACTAGAAACTTTTCATTGGAAGTATCAGGAAATCGGGGGTAATCTAAACAAGTTGTTTCATATCCAATCATAAATACATACTTTTTTGTCAAAGGCAGTCATACCTGCAAATCAATACCATTTAAAAACATTTCACCAGATTCATTTCTAAATCAAACATTATCAGCTTTTAATTATTTTATTGATCAGTCAATTTCAACTTCACTTTATGTCCACAGATTCAAAAATGTGGGCTTAATGGTCCAGGGTCCTAGAAATCATCTGTGCACGTGATGGAGGAGTGCACAGAGTTTAAACAGCAAAACCAGATGTAATGAGGACCAACAAATCATTTCCTTTAACAATCTTGATCATTTAAACCTGCTCTGTGATCTCAACACTTAGATTTAATACTGCGCGGATAATTCACATTTTATCACAAAGCGGACATAAATGAAATATGGTTGTTAAAATAAAGAACAGTAAGAGGCACCAGAGAAAACTGCTGTCATGTGAAGTTTGGAGGTGTAGAGTTCACTCCATACAGTGAGAGTAGAGGTGAGATCAGGTTGATGTGACTGTTGCTGGCTGTGAACATTTGATCTTATTTCCTTAAGAGGACATAAAGACGTGATTGGCCGATCAAAGACAGCCCCCTCTGTGAAGACTCGAGAAAGGTCACGATGCTTCACATTAAGCTCTGAAAACTGAACATGATGACATCTCCAAAGTCACTTTTCTATCTGATGTTCTTCATCCTGCAGAAAAGCGGTGAGTTGTGTGTACATCTAATTTGCTTCTTTTTTGTGCATCACTTCATGTTGTTAAACAGGGACAAACAAATCTGGTTACAAGAGCCATTAAATTAATAAACCAAAGTTTTTGTTAGATCATAAAAATACCTGAAATATAACAAATTAGTAATTAACTAGCTTTTAGATTTTCTTTTAGGAAGATTATCTTTATTTTCAAGCTCAAAACCAAACAGTAATGGTCTGTTTAACAAGATAAACATAAATTAAAGTCATATAAAGTTACTTTTTATGCAATTCACGATGATACATACCTTCGCTCCATTTAGTTTGTGTATTTTACACAAATAATTATTAGTTAAGGTCAGTTAAGTTTATTTGAATTATTGTTGTCCTAATTATTCTTAATTATTAGTTAATATTCTAAAAATACCTCAACAGAAATCATTTAAGTTTCAGATAAGCAAACTTAATCTGCTTAATCTGTTTTTATAAAGAATGATAAAAACAGTTTTTAAGGACTATTTTTAGAATATTCTCCATTTTGCATGTTTAAAACAGTACACACTGAAGTTGTGGCAAATCAGGCTGATATACAGATAGTTTTATCTTCATTTTCTATTTCAAATGTTTAACTGTGTTAAGGAAAGTTTAAAGGTTGGGCTCAAGGGGAGAAATATCAGGGAGTGAAGATTGTTTCATTATGAGATTTAAGGGGACAATATTGGTATATACCGACTAATATTTAGAATCAAATTGGCTAAATTATATTTGAGCTTAATCCTTTACATTTTGATGCAACAATCCAAACTGTGCATCAACATAGTTCTTGAATTTCTTCTTGAAATTTCTTATTTCTTTTCCAGAGCAAATAATAAAATTAGAAGTGGTCAGCAAACACTACCCAGCTGAACACTGATTTACCCCTGATCCAGACTGAGATCCTGAGAAAAAAAATCATACTTGGATCTTGATCCAGATCCAAGCTTAAATGTGGTTTTGCATGGACTCACATGATGTCCATCTGCATACATTTTGTCAAAGCATTTCTAACTTTACTAGCAGAGTTATTGGCAAAAATGTCAGAAACTGGCCTCTCACAATGATGACAAACCAAGTCTGGTTCTAGTTCTTCCTTGTGCCTTTTCCAACATTTCCAGAAAATGTAATCGAAATCTGTTGAGAACTTTAGTTATCTTGATCATAAACAGACAGACAGACAGACAAGAAACATAGCATTTTAGTGGAGGTAAAATATCCTTCTCCTGATCCTTCTTGGCCCACTTGGCCCAGAAAGTCACCTCTAGATTGTGAAAATCACTATAGTTACTATACCTAGACTGAAATTGCAGTTTCTTCTTCATTTAAATTTCATTGTGTTTTTCATCTCTTCAGCTCTGATGACTGATCCGTCCTCATCTCTTCATCAGGAGAAAACTTTCATATCTGCCAGTGTCGGGGACAACATAACTGTGACATGTTCTGCCACATTTAACCAAGTAAACATGTTATTCTGGTATAAGCAACCTTTAGGACAAAAACCAAGACCCATGTCGTCCTTCTACGGCTCCAGGGAAAAGTTCTCATTTGATTGGATGAATGAATGGAAGAACAACCCACGCTTCAGAATGAAGGCTGAAACAAATAGGTATCACTTGATTATACTGGATGTACGCATTTCTGACACAGGAACTTACTACTGTGCAAACAGCCTCTCGGTCACATTTGAGTTTGCAGAGGGCACTCTGGTGAGTGTTAAGGGTTCAGGTTTGACCTTCCCAGCTTTGGTCCATCAGTCTGAATCTGAAGTCGTCCAACATGGAGGCTCTGTGACTCTGAACTGTACAGTCCACACTGGGGGCTGTGATGGAGGACACAGTGTTTACTGGTTCAAGGACTCTGAAGAATCTCATCCAGGACTCATTTACACCCATGGAGGCAGGAACCATCAGTGTGAGAGGAGGCACACCACAGAAACAAACACCTGTGTCTACAACTTACCTCTGAGGAGCCTGAATGTTCCTCATGCTGGGACGTATTACTGCGCTGTTGTCTCATGTGGACACATCCTGTTTGGAAATGGGACCAGGCTGGACATTAAATGTAAGTCAAAATCTATCTTAATATTTAAAAAAGTGTCCTCAATCTGATCAGATATCTTGGGTTGGAGATTCTTGCTTGACTGTTAACTTGGACAATAAACTTGCATTTTAACATTGTCTCAAAGCCCATGGCACACTGCAGTTTGGGGTGTGACCACAGTTTCCTCTCTCGATCAGTGAATGGTAAATGCGCTTGAGCTTATATGGTGTTTTTCTAGTCTTTTGACAACTCAAAGCAGATTTACACCACAGGTCACATCTACCCATTCACACCCATTCGCTCTCACATTCACTCACTGATGGTTCAGGGTTTCTACGGTAGTTATCCATCAGTATCAGCTAACACAATCATGCCCTTTTATGCGCATTTACACACCACTGACGGAGCAGTGGGAGCAAATTGGGGTTAAGTGTCTTGCCCAAGGACACATCGCCATGTTTCGGGCTTGAACCTGCAACCTCCCGATCACTGACCAAGCGCACTAACATGTAACATGGACCAGCTCTATGGAAAAAAGTACAGAGGTAACCAGACACACCAGACGGGCCATTCAAAATATTTCACTAGTGAGAGAGCCCATAGAAAGTCTTTGGAGAGGGCAGAACCTTTTGAATCATATCTGCAGGTGATTGGATGATTGTTCTGTCAACCAACATTTATGACAGGCCAAACAGACAATGTAGCAGGCAGGAGCCACTGCGCCACAGAACAAGAGCCACAGCATTAAACAAATCTTTCAGCAAAACATGTCATAAATGGAGTGAAATTATCCAACAGAGAAGTTGTAGTTTTGTTTTTATTTTCTTTAATCAAGAAATGTGGTCAAATTCTAAAAAAAATGCTACTGAAACTGTTAGCATCAATGCTAATCACTGTATAAACAGTCAGTTCCTGTTGTTGTCAGCTCTTAAAGACTTTGATTGGGCTGTCCTGCTTTGGGCTGCTCACAATTGTTGTCGGTTGTAGTCTGGCAAGATGGATCTGACTGATTACAGACAATGAGTCAGGCTGATCCAGCTGCTGTGCAAGGTTAGACCAGAGGGGGGGCAACAATGTAAAACAATGTTGTTTTGTGTTGTATTACTCACCGTATCGCACAATCAGGGAGGGCCATGGGGTTGTTTCTAAACCAAAGCAAAGACACATTCATGAGGACTCACTCTGTTTCCATCAGTCAACATTTAGGAAGACATTTGCTGACACGGTGAGGCCCAACTGGGGACAAGAGTTGGAAATTAGCAATCACTACAGTCTTGATGATCAATATATTGAAAGATCCGTCTGGTGTATCCATCTGATTCATTGTCTATAATCAGACAGATACACCTTTCAAAGATCCAAGCCAAAATAATTGAGCTGATTTTTGGCCTACTTGTGATTTGTTCGATTATTTTAAGTAAATGGATTTCTTTAGAGACAGCAGGATAGTGATTTTGTATATCAATACATTTTTTGTGACTCTTTATCTCTCATCCCTGTTTGAAGTGAAAAGAAACAATAAACTGAGTTGATGTGTTGATTGTTATAATTTATTTTAACCTGCATGGATTTTGGGGTTAATAGGACTGTCAACACATGGACAGAAAATGTGAAACTTTTGCTGGCAATTGTCTGTTTGTCCACTTGTCTGTTAGAACAGTTAAGAATGGATTTGGATGACATTTTCAGGAAATGTCAGTCATGGCACAGGGAAGCAGTGATTGCATTTTGATGGTGATCCAAATCCAGATGTTGGTCCAGGACTTTGCAAGATAAGTCAGTTTTCCACATGGTCAGAAATGCCTGGATGGAAGATTGTAGTCTTGGAGCACCTCTACTTGGTACATAATACCAGAGCACTTTCCTCTGAATGTTCAGTTGTTCATTCATTTTGAATTGACTTCAGCTGTGAGAAAATGCTTACGCCAACCACAAGTATAGTTGGTGATGAGGACAGCAGCCTACAGCAGCTCAAAGCAGTCAGTAAGTAAGAAAACAGCTGAAGGCCTGGAGCACTTCCATTGTTGTTCTTAGTTATGCTGCAGTTTGTTCTCTTGCACGTGTTTTCTCATTTTGGATTGGGTTTTTCATTCCCAAAACGTATTATTTCATTTGCACCGCGTTTCCATGATTGTATTTCTTTGTAACTTTTGGCTGTGTTTTTGAAGCTGTTTTCCTTTTATTGAACTGAATTGACTCGCTAAAGGCCGTGTGACCTTGTCAGCCACCGTACAGAAGACACAAGCAGAGATGGAAGTATTTAGATATTATATATATATTATTATATTATTATATTATATTTTATTAGTGATAGGTTCAATAATGTTTGTGCCTAATTTACACTTTGACATATATCATTTTCATCCTAACATGCCTTTTCTTGTCATTTTTATTTCAACAAAGATACAACCTCAACTTCTACTGTCTAAAACAATGTTACCCTGATTCAGCTCAACCTGATTTAAGTCAAACTCTCTAAAGCATCACTGTGTCCTGGTGTCTGTCTCTCTACAGATGAGGAACAGTCTGCAGTCCTGGTGTATGTCCTAGGGTGGAGCTTTGATATTCAACACCATCCTGAGTCTTTTTCTGGCCTCAGTTTTATTTTTCTGTTACAAGAAAAAGAGCTGCAATGGTGGAGGTAAATTTAGTAAATGATTGTCTGGTGTGTCATTCTATAAAGTCTTGGTTTTGGCATTAAATGTTTTTTTTTACTGTTTTTCAGGAACATCAGCTTCTTCTTCTTCAAATGCTCAGGTATTTTCTGCTGAGACTTAAATGTTATTTTAAAAAACCAAATACAGACCATTAGAGAGCACTTGGGACAGGAGGAGTTGGAGTTAATTAAGTTTGTGTTAAATGCTTAAAAGGTAAAAAGTTCTGGTTTTTTGAAGTGGGGTCACTTGATGGCCATGGTACTCGGAAACAATTTATAATCCATGACCAATGGCACATTGTCAATATTAGAGTCAAAATCTTCCATTTTCAGTTCAGCTTTAGTAAAGTTAGTGTTTGTTGTTTCCTCTGACGACCTGAGCAGCTGATGGTGAAGGGATATAAGTGGGTATATACGAGGCTTTCAGTGGCACCATGTACTGCCATGTACCGATGACCATCCACCCCTGATATCTGCTCCAGGGATAACGCTTGCAAGTTCCTTTATTGGTACTCATATTTACTGGTGCCATGGACCTCCAGCAACCCCACTTCTACGGTAACAACAGTCTAGTCGTCAGGCATGGGGGACGAGTGGTACCTCTGGTGTCATGCCCAGTATCTCAGGGCTTTGACAGAAACAGTCGGCACAGCATTCAACAACAGCAAGTACCAGCACACCCCCAAGCAGTCCATCACCTTCCTCAGAGAGTGAAGAGGCCAACGAGTGCAAGAGTGCCAGATACTTTAAACTGGTCGTGGAGTGCAGGAACAATGGCAGGAGAGCCAGCGGCGAACCAGTGAAAGTTGGGTACTGGGGTTTTGTTGAGCAGTCATTGTGCCGAACCCTCAAACTCCTTTGAGTAAATGGTCAGCCATGAAACAAGCCATCAAGAACAACATAGTGGCTCCTGAAAAAGCCTCAAGATGGCTCTGAATCTGGAGGAGTGCACCACCTGTACACAAGTAGGGGGCTGATCATCCCTGACTGGGTCACCTGGGTCAGGGTGTCTCATGATCAGGACCCGAAACACCCTCTGAGCTCGGGTTCATCACTGAAGATGTTTCCAAGTAGCACCAATAGGGTGTATTCAAGAACTCTATGTCAGATTAGGTGACCACGGAGCCTAATGTGCTGTGACTTGCCAGACAATCATGACAGACTACAAGACTGAAACCAACAGCATATAACACCAGACATGATGACAGTGGAAGGAGGAGAGACAACACTGAAGACAGCAAACAAACAAACTGTATTTAGAGAGCAGTATTGTAAATTATCTCCAAAGATTACATTGAATGATGTGTTAGTTTGCTGATAAATGTAAACAGTCACTCACCGTGTTGCAGCTGCTGTTTCTCTTCAACATTTCTCTTTTTACAGTCTTTGGTAGCTCCTCTAAAACACATCATAAGGGCAGGGATGTTCTTCTTTTTCAGATCATTGCAAACTTTTTCTCTGTCTTGTAATCCAAGCTGCACTCAAGACACAAACCTCAGTTTGTTTGCATCTGTGACTGTCGCACGAGCAGATCTCTGTGTGGTCTCATTAGTCAATGTATCTGACGTGGAGGCAGGACAAAAATCAAACTCTCTAGACTTTCTTGTGCATACTTGTGTGGCATCTCAGACAGTCTGTAGTTGTCAGTCATTATGACACACTACACAAAACAGAACAACTCATTTTCTCTACTGTTGGGTCAGGCCATAATCGTGCCTAAATCATGTAGTCTGATCCCAGCACAAGTTACCGATCTGTACCAGCTGACACAGTCATTCTTTTGTGCCCATTTACACACCACTGATGCAGCAGCTCGGGATTAAGTATCTTGTCTGAGGAAACATTGACATGTGACACCTGATCTGGGCTGGAACACTCAACTTTACAGCTGATGGAAAAACAAAATACCAGACTAATGCCAGGGTCAGACTACATGATTTATGAACATTGATGGCCCAACCAGACAGTCATAGGGATTTGGGACCTGCCGATTACAGAAAGTGGTTGTCCTGTCTCCTGTAGTGTCATAATGACCAACAATAATAAACCAGTCTGGGATGTCTCACAATTCTGCGATTGATAGTCTAACATATTTGATATTTGTTCCTCCTCTTACTATCTGTTCCTCTACGTCAGAGACATTGACCAATGAGAGCAAAGAGAACTCTACATGTGCAACAATCATGGATGTAAACAAACCAGGGTTGATGACTTGAGAGCTAAGAGACAGAATATAAGTTTGCAAAGCTCTGACAAACATCGTCCCTCTCCAATGTGTTGTAGAGGAGCTGCCACAGACTGTCAACAGAGAAATGTTGGAGAGGAACAGCAGAGGAACATGGAGAGTGACTGCCTACATCTAACATCTCATTCATCATATTTGTAGATAGAAACTAAAGTCCTGTTCTCTAAATACAGTGTGTTTGTTTGTGGACATCAGTGTTGTTCCTCTTCCTTCTCCCGTGATCACATCAGTTGTTCCATGCAGTGGGTCTCAACCGGTTGTCTGTCATGCTCATTACTTAAGTCACATTGTGACTATGTGGTTCCCTGGTCGTCTAATCTGACATAATGATGGTCGATAACAACAGGAAAATTCGTTTAGTCTGACCTCAGCATTACTAAGACACACTAAAAGTGCTTTAAATTTACAAATGGGTAAATTCTATATGTATTTTATATTGTTGAAAAAATAGTCTAGTATGACTCATGAAGGATCTTACTTTGTTTATCCAAAATATGTAAAGAAAAAACCTCAGACTTTAAGACAAGGTAACTGTAAGTGAAGATCTGTTAACTCTCCTCTGTGTTGTCGGACTCATTACTGAACCAATTTAATGACTTTCCTCTTTTTCTTGTATGTGTGTGTCTAGAGTAACCAACATCAGGAGAATCTCCATTATGCTGCTCTAGATGTGGACAAAGTCGGCCGCTCAAGAAGACTTCCAGATGACCCATCGGATCAATGTGTTTACTCCAGTGTGAAGCAACAAGTCTAGATGTCTTCTGTTTCTGCCTCCTTGCAATAGCCGACCTATTAGCATCTGTGTTTAGATGTAATTTGTCTTTAAGACAGGGCTCTTCAACCATTGCACCATGAACCAGCAGCTGGCCATATATCATTCAGTACTGGGGCGTAGATAAATAAGAATAACTAATACGTTAATAAAAAACATCCTAAGTAGTTGATCTGCTGCCAGAACCAATGCTATCCTCCATGATTTGCTCAGAAGCATCAGTGCTTGTTTCTGCGGACCCACAGTCTCTGATTTGAAGGTCCAAAGTTTAAACTTCTGCATCTTCTTCCCTTACAAACCACTTCCTGTATGTTTAATGTTGAAGCCACTGAAGCCGAGACCTCATACACTTCCATAAAAACTGCACCAAATGCTGTGAACTAGCCCTAACTAACTATCCCAAAAAGCAGCTTCACATATCCCTGTCAGAGATTCTCAGTAAGGTCGCTTTCACACCAAAATTTGGCAGGTTTGTTTCAGTTTGGTCCAGATGTGAAGTTGCAACATTTTTTGTTCATTTTTCACTTTTCGGTTCAATTTCCTTTCACACTGCACCTAATCAGCTGCACCAAAACGTGTCAAATGTTGTGGAATATAGCATCCCACGACTAGTTGGGACTGTAGCTGCAGTCTTTGTTCCTGCCATGCAACCTTTTGTTGTATTTGAGGCACATTTCTTTGAGCCAGAAATACACAACTTGCTTCCTGTCTAAAATAAAGACTAAACTGCATTCACGCCACATCATGTGGCACTTTCATATTTGCCAGAGCGATGTATGAACACAATCTAGGGGGATTTTTCCATTATTCCATTATATCCAGCCATTCACATTGTTCTGGCATCTCAGAAACATCAAGAAAATAAAATTGCGATACGCCTTTATTAGGCGCAGGACCCCAAGAGCATTTGACCACCCAAGCACATACATGCAACTTCACCCCCTCCGTAAACCACTGTGATGTCATACTATTGTTTCATCACTGGTTTAAGTCTAATTGGACTGGGGTAGCAAGCCCAGTGCAAGGCTAGAGACAGAATGCAGAGCTGTTGAAAACATGATCCTGAGCAGCACTGAACTGACCAATAACCACAAAGCAGAAAGGTCAGCCAGTCAGAGTGGATGGGGCCCAGGGGGGAAAGGGGTAATAACGGGGTAGGAGCACAGATGGAGCATCTCAGACAGACCAAGAACACAACTGGACCGTAGATACTGATACTGAAGAAGGTTTCTTGTTCATTAATTATTGTGAACACACTCTATCAGTGAAAACATATGAATATATATGTATAAATATCTCTTGTGGCACCTGCTTGTAGATATACAGTCCCTTGAACTCTTTGTGCACAGTCTCATGGTATGCAACCCTCATCTTCGGTAGTCTTTTGTTGCCTCTGTCCCAGCTTTTTGGAAATGTAATGTAGGCATCCAGTTCAAAATGTGTGAATATTTACCTAAAAAAAAGAAGCAACATTAATGTTATCAGTTTGAACATTAAATATGTTGTCCTTGGAGTCGAAAAGGATTCACTGTATTCTGTTTTGCTCATGTGTTGCGCAAGATCCCAACTTCATTGTTATTTTGGTTTGTGTGTACATTTCTGTCAAGATGATTATGATGATTAAAAGCTGTCATAAAAACATTCTGCTTTCCATTGCGTGAACTGGCTTGACAAAGCTTTGAGCTGCATTAATATCAAATCACCAATATCATCATCCTGAAACAAACGAAGGTCTGATTACCAAATTTACATCTTCATTAAATTAACAAAATTTTAACCCACATTGACACTGAATACTTTGTACATTTCTTAGCCCTAAAGACAATTGCAAATTCTGCTGTTATTAAACACAGAGAGCCATATTTTGATCATTGTTTAAAAGCATGTCATGCACATTGGATCAGTCTATATTTTGTGTTTTAAGGACACATGTGCTTGATGCAAAGCCAGGCAGAGCACAGAGCAAAAAATGTTGGATTATGTATCTTGCCTTTACATGGATGTGTTATTGGCAAACTGATTAAACCAATCAGAGTATCAGCTCCCATCCCTTTAGATTACTGTGCAGCTGGTGTTTTGCACAGCAGGTTTAGTCATTTGGTCAGACTCTGGATGGATTATTTAATTTCTATCCTTTCATTATGGCACAGAAAACACACAGAGCATTTTATGAAACATGTTAATTCTCAGATTAAAGTGCCTTTCTTCACTGAAACATCAAGAGCATAAGAAACAATCCAAAGGATGAGTCGGAAATGTCAGCATAAATGAAAAGAGAAACCATGATTACTCATTTAAATCTCCAGTTAAGACTGGCAGGATCAGGCAGGTTGATGTTTCTGATAGATCTCTTTACTAAGCATCAAATACCGGCTGGCTTTAAGCATTTTATTGTTTTATTTTCCTGAAGAAATCCTTGGCTCTATTCTCTGTTAAGGCCATAAAAGACAATGGACGGCGTGTTTTATTATCTGTGAGCAAAATAATCAGTGAGGCTCATTAACATAGATATATTAGAAATATAGCTCTATGTTTTGAGCAAATCTTTAATCTTGTGAATGTTTTTGTTCTTGTTCTTGGTCTGTCTGCTTCCTGTCCCAGTACAGACTTTTAACTGAATTTTCCAACAAATGCACTAATATCTAACAGTAGAGGTGAGCTACTGTGCATCCATGTGGGTGAAACAAGCTCATTTAAGTGTTTTTTGATCTTGTGGATGTGTGCACCATAGACTTTAGATTTTAGACCAGGTATAAGGAGATTTAAAGCACTGATGTTGTCGGTGGTAAAATTAAACATAACCCAGGATCGGAGGTGTTGGGATCCATGCTAAAAAGAACATGTCCCTGCAGAAGGCTGAACCAAAGATGACTGACCATCTGACCCCCTCCCCCAGGTCACACGTAGGTGTGAACTTTCTGATAAGGACAATAAGACCCAGCTCTGCTATGCAGTCTTTCTCTTTCTGAACCATGGAGAGAAGGGGACACAGCTCCTCTCTCTCAACTCTCTCTCAGCTCTTTCCCAGCCTGTAGAAGGAGACACAGAACCTCTCCAGTCTCTTCTCAGGAGTACAACCTCAAGACTTCTTCCACAGTCCTGCTCAACGCAGACTGTAGCACCGCAATCTTCCCAAAAACAGCGACGCGAGGGCCTGCTTAAGGAACAGGAGTTCCTGATCAAAACAACAAGAAACAACACAACAGAGTTAGCATCAAGCTGCTAACTCCATGGACAAAGGAGCAACCAGTGGTGGTCAGAGCCAGAAGCTGAAGGGCCAGACCGGCCTGGAACCCACTGGGAAACCACCAAACCTGCAGTACAGGACTTTGCAGAGCAACACCCAAAAGGGACACCTTTTCCATACATGGACTTGGTAATGTAACTGGGTCTTACAGAGTTTAGCATAGCACAGCTAAGCACAGGACATTTTGATTTCTACAACTGCTGCATTGTTTTATTGAATATGTTCTTTATGCTTTAAGCTATGGCTAACTGCTGCTAACTATATTTTAACTTTACCACTTCATGCAGAGACATCAACCTTACACAAAGAGACCATTTTCCTCCACCACTCCCCATGTGGTCCTGGTTGTAAATGCTTTGAGCCATGCGGTCTTAAGACATCCTTTAGAGGCAGCCATCTTGCCTTTGTTACACACACACACACACACACATCTGCACACACATACACACACACACTTGTTCATAGGACTTTCTTAGGTTAGATTTTATATGTTTTCATGTTTGTTTGTTAATAAATGATTTTGAACACAAAGTCAGTTTCTGGTCTGTTAATGTTGCATAAGAATGAATCTTGCCAACCTCTTCTCTGCAGAACTCCAAATCCTTCAACTCTGACTGACAATTGATTAGGTAACTTTGGTTATTTTTATTAAGTTAATTATAAATCATTGTCCAAATTGATAGTCAGTAACTTTTATGAGACTGACTTAATAAATTGACTATCATTCCCCTTTATGGGTGGTGCCCCGAGGTAGATTTAATGTAAATTAAATCACATTACTTCATGTAAATTATTATTAATTATTTCTGATAGTCAATATTATTAAGTGACACAGTGAACAGTTGTCCACTGATCATAAACGCACAACAGAGGAGTTCATGGACTTGTTTCTAAACCCCAATAAAGAGCTACTCATGTGGACACAGTTGGCTGAATGTCACCAGTTGACACTGCAACTTATTAACTGCTGCACCTTTGGGCACAGAGGAAATGCACCAGGGCTGACGATGTGTGTTTCATCAATCAGCCATCAGTCTGACCTGATATGATGGCTTTATTGATTATTGATTGGCATTTTATCATTTCCTCCTTCTGAATTTAATCCAGAGACAAATATACGTACAACTACATCCAGAGCACAGGTGGTGAGTGCATGAGCACAAGGTGTAGCAGTGAGTTTATCTCAGGTTGTACTTTTTAGTTCATCACAGTGGTGACCAAGACAAAGAGTCTAAATATAAAGTCTGTGCAGTCGAGTTACATAAAAGGACATGCAAGGATCTGGTCATCCTTTCGAATAAAAGATCTTTCATTTCAGTTTTTTAAAACGGTTAATGAGTAGCCTGGTGGTTGGGGTTCACTGAATTAAACAATCTGTTTACATTCAAGAATAAAAACTTTTTAAAAATGGATGTAATTTTTACTCAATCTAAAGGGTAAAGCTCATGTAATACGCAAGGATATCAGTAATAACCTAAACAAGTTGAGTTTACCCATATCACACTTTCTAAAACTACACAGACTGTAAATAATTAAAGCTCATTTATCTAAGAACATATGTCATACTTCAGGGTAGAAGCACAAAAATCTATGATCAAAAAAAGGACAAATCCTCGCAAGTCAAACCCTTTTTCTCCTCAGATTGGGAGCAGTAGCTTCACATTTGTTGTTTTGTATTTTTTTAGCACAAATGCCATGTGATCTGACACAAATTCCTGAATTAATTAAGGGAACTCTATGACTTCGGCAACACTGCCACACCCTACGACTCTGTGCTGCACACTGAGATAGGAGCTCATGGACATTGACAGATGGCGGGGTACAATATCAAATTGCTGTTCTGTGGATACCTGTCACAGAAAGTTGGAAAAAAAACTTCCTGACTGACAGCAAGAGTAATCTAGGAAGGCAACGCATCTTCCTCAGGAAGCTGCCAGGACATCTTTTTCTTAAAAAGTTTCCTCTCTTATTATGCAAAGCTTTTCAAACTGTTTAGGTGAGAGCCCCCGGTGGTAGATTTTTGCATACTGTTCGTTACTAATGTTACTTCATATACTAAACAAATCATTGTAGCAGCGCAACAGCTCAACTCAAACATAACTCCAACTAGAACCGTTAGAAGAGCTCAAACCTGCACAGAGGGGGAATTGGTTGCTCACTCTGGTTGGTACGCTTTACCATCAATCTGAAGGTTGTGGGTTAGAGTCCTGCTTCAACTGTCACATATCAATGTGTCTTGACATCAAGTTGCTCCAGCTGTTATGTCAGTGACATGTTAATGGGCATGAAAGGTCGTGGGTGTGCTTGCGAACACTGATTGACAACTTGAGCTACTAAGAGTAAAACTAAGAGCAAACGGGTGTGCATTCCTGTGGTTTGTGGTGTAAAAACACTTTGAGAAAGACTGGAAAAGGTGCTACGTAAGCTCAAGTCCATTCACCATTTCTGACATACTTAGAATGTCCTTCCACAGATCCACAACGTCCTGAGTCGAGGTCACCAGAGTACCATCTCCACCATAGACAGTGTTTACAGCACATTGTTGTCCCCTCCTGAGACACCGGGTCGTGGTCCAGAATCTCTTTGAAGCTGTCTGGAAGTTGTTCTCCATATCCTCACTGAACCAAAGAAGCCACTTTCCACTGGGCCCACCCGGTACCTGTCAGCTGCCTCTGGTGTCTCACTGACCAAAAACAACGAGTAAAACTCCTGTAGCTTGACGGCATCCCTCCCAAAAACAGAGCAGAATTCAGGTCAGGTCAGGGAGTCCATTCCTCCCAATCACACCCCCCAAGGTCTCACTGTCATTGCCAATGTGACTGTTGAAGTCCCCCAGCAGAACGAGGGAATCCCCAGAAGGAGCACTCTCCTGCACCCCTTCTAGGGAGTCCAAAAAGTGTGGATACTCTGCTGGTTGGTGCAAAAGCACAAACAACAGTCACAATCCATTCCCCACCCAAAGGCGGAGGGAGGCTACCCTCTCGTTAACCGGGATAAATCCCAACATACAGGCACAGACCCTAGGGTCAACAGGTACTGCCACTCCTGAAAGGTGCCTCTCACCATCAGCAATTCCAGAGTGGAAGAGAGTCCAACCCAGAGCCAAAGCTATGTGTCGAGGTGAGTCAGACTATATCTTGTCGGAATCTCTCAACCACGCGCACTAGCTCAGGCTCCTTCTCTACCAGAAGGTGACACTTCACGCTCCTAGAGGTAGCTTCTGCAGCCAAGAATCAGACTGCCAAGGTCCCTGCCTTTGGCCTCTGCCCAATTCACAATGCACATGACCCCTTTGGCCCCTTCCATCATGGGTGGCGAGCCCATGGGAGGAGGATCCCATGTCGCCTCTTCAGGCTGTGCCAGGCTGGGTCCTATGGGTGTAGGCCCTATCCCTTAGAGATGATGTGAGAAGCTCAGTCATCTAGAATTGGCTCGGAGTAGAGCCGCTGCTCCTCCATGTTGAGACGAGCTAGATGAGGTGGCTTGGGCATCTAATCAGGATGTTGGCATGTCTGTCAAGTTTTCATTATTATTTTGCACATTCTTGTCTCTTGTCTTGTATTTCCTGTTTTATTTTGAAATCATTGACCATTATATCTGTCAGAGGTGAGTTCCCGTTTGCCCTCACCCCCCTCTTCACACCTGTATGCTGAGCGTTCTTCTCCGACTTGGCAGACGGAGTCATGAGGAGATGCTACATTCAAATTCATGCTAGTTTCCGTGACTACCAACCCCACCTTTAACTGTAAAAGACAGTTAACAGCGAGGTCAGGCTGAGGTGACTGTGGGTCACTCGCCATCTTTTCTTTGGTCTTGACTCATTGGTAGCTGTTTGTTTAGGTGAGAGCCCCCTGGTGGTAGATTTTGTTCATATTGCGTGCTTAATGTTACTTAATATCTTGTTTAAATCACTGTAGCAGCCCACCTGGTCAACTCAAACATAACTCCAACTAGAACAGTTAGAAGAGCTCAAACCTGCACAGAGGGGGCATTGGTGGCTCAGTCTGGTGGTGCACTTTACCATCAATCTGAAGGTTGTGGGTTTGAGTCCTGCTCCAACTGTCACATGTCAATGTGGGCAAGTCATTTGACCTCAGGTTGCTCCGGCAGCTATGTCAATGACATGTTAATGAGGATGAAAGATTGTGGATGTGCTCGCCAACACTGATGGACAACTTAGAATCTGAATCAATGAGAGTAAAAGTAAAAGCAAACAGGTGTGAATTGATGTGGTTTTTGGTGTAAAAACACTTTGAGAAAGACTGGGAAGGTGCCACATAAGCTGAAGTCCATTTACCATTTCTGACATACTTGGGATGCCTTTCCACCATCCCACAATGCCTCGAGTCGAGCTCAGCAGCGCACCATCTCCACTGTACACAGTGTTGACAGCGTAAGGCTTTCCCCTCCTGAGACACCAGATGGTCGTCCAGAATCTTTTAGAAACATTTGGAAGTTGTTCTCCATGGCCTCACCGAACTCGGAGAGAGGGAAGACTGGGCTTCTCTGCTAAGGCTGCTGCCCTGCGACCCAGCCATGGAAAAGCACAAGATGACGGTACAGTACAGTACAGACATACTTAAATGAGTTATTAGTAGGGTTGCAAAGGGGCAGGAAATTTACAGTAAATTTCCAGGAACTTTTCACAGAAAGTTATGATGGGAAGTTTTAAAATATTCCAATTTGGAAACTTTTCATTGGAATTACCTGGAAATAGGGGATAATGTTAAAAAGCTGGTTTCATATCCAAAAATAAATTCATATTTTTTCTCATAGGAAGACATCCCTGCAATTATGACATTTAAAACATTTCAACAGATACATTTGTAAATCAAGCTTTATGAAATGTCAATAATTTTGTTGATCACTCAATTTCAACTTCACTTTATGTCCACAGACTCAAAAATGTGGCCTCAATGGTCCAGGGTTCTAGAAATCATCTGTGCATGTGGAGGAGTGCACAGTGTTCAAACAGCAAAACCTGATGTAATGAGGACCAACAAACAATTTCCTTTAACAATCTTGATCATTTAAACCTGCTCTGCAAACACAACAATCAGATTTAATACTGCATGTCTAGTTCATATTTCATCACAAAATGGACATAAATGAAATAGGGTCTTTAAAATAAAGAACAGCAAGAGACACCAGAGAAAACTGCTGTCATGTGAAGTTCGGAGGTGTAGAGTTCACTCCATACAGTGAGAGAAAAGGTGAGATCAGGTTGATGTGACTGTTGCTGGCTGTGAACATTTGATCTTATTTCCTTAAGAGGACATAAAGAGGTGGTGGGCCGGTCAAAGACAGCCCCCTCTGTGAAGACTCGAGAAAGGTCATGATGCTTCACATTAAGCTCTGAAAACTGAACATGATGACATCTCCAAAGTCACTTTTCTACCTGATGTTCTTCATCCTGCAGAAAAGCGGTGAGTTATGTTTACATGTAAATTGATTATTTTTTTGTGCATCGCTTCATGTTGTTTACCATAGACAAAAAAAGTTTGGTTCAAGAAAAAGCCACATGAATAGCATTATAACAAAATAATAAGTAACTAGCTTTTAGATTTTCTTTTAGGAAGTTTATGTTTGTTTTCAAGCTCAAAACCAAACAGTAAAGCTTAATTTAATAAGATAAATATAAATTAAAGCCAAATAAAGTAGACAATCCAACACTATATATATTTTTCCTCCATGTAGTTTATGAATTTTACAGTAATTCATTATTTCATTTCTGTTACCAATGTATGCATAGCCAAGGCAGCTGTTTAAAAAGTTTTGGTTAATGAGGGTCATTTAAGTTTATTTAAATTACTTTTGTTCCAAATCCATTAATAATGTTTCATAAAAGACCTCTACAGAAATGAAATCTGCTAATGTCCCTGAAGGATAAAAAGAAAAGATTTTTTAAGACAAATTTTAGAAAATTCTCCATTTTGCATCTTGTAATACAGAACAGAGTGTTGTAGTGGCAAGTCAGGGTAAAATACAAATATTTTTTATCTTCATGAGTACACCAGTCGCCCACTCCTGTTTCATATTTTTTAACTGTACTGTTTTACACTCAATAACCCCTGATCCAGGGATCTTGATCTGAATCCAGACTTAAATGTGGTTTTGCACGGACTCACATGACGTCCACCTACAAACAGTTTTGTCAAAGCATTTCTGACCTTACCAGCAGAGTGTTTGGCAAAAACGTCAAAAACTGATCTATTTCAGTATGATAACAAATCCTTTAAAAACTGACTCAATGACCACCAAAGTCTAGTTCTAGTTCTTGCTTGTGCCATTTCCAACATCCCTAGAAGATTTAATTAAAATCTTTTGAGAACTTAAAATATATTGTACATAAAATGACAGACAGACAGACAGACAGACAGACAGACAATAAGCATGACACTTGAGCTGAGGTAAAATATTTTCCCCTTGATCCTTCTTGGCCCACCAGGCTCTAAATTGTGAAAGTATAATTATGCAGACTGGACTGTAATGTCTTATTAATTTGAATTTCATTGTGTTTTTCATCTCTTCAGCTCTGGCGACTGATACGTCCTCACCTCTTCATCAGGAGAAAACTTTCATATCTGCCAGTGTCGGGGACAACATAACTGTGACATGTGTTCCCAGAAGTAACCAAGTAAAGAGGTTTTTCTGGTATAAGCAACCTTTAGGACAAAAACCAAGACTCATGATATCTTTCTACAGCTCCAATGAAGTTTTCTCATTTGAGGATGAATGGAAGGACGACCCACGCTTCAGACTGGAGGCTGAATCAAATAGGTATCACTTGATTATACTGGATGTACGCGTTTCTGACACAGGAACTTACTACTGCGCAACCAGCTATTCGATCACAATCGAGTTTGCAGAGGGCACTGTGGTGAGTATTAAGGGTTCAGGTTTGACCGTCCCAGCTTTGGTCCATCAGTCTGAATCTGAAGCCGTCCAGCATGGAGGCTCTGTGACTCTGAGCTGTACAGTCCACACTGGGGGCTGTGATGGAGGACACAGTGTTTACTGGTTCAAGGACTCTGAAGAATCTCATCCAGGACTCATTTACACCCATGGAGGCAGGAACCATCAGTGTGAGAGGAGACACACCACAGAAACAAACACCTGTGTCTACAACTTACCTCTGAGGAGCCTGAATGTTTCTCATGCTGGGACGTATTACTGCGCTGTTGTCTCATGTGGACACATTCTGTTTGGAAATGGGACCAGGCTGGACGTTGAATGTAAGTCACAATCTGTGTTAACATTTAGACAGGTGTCCTCAATCTGATCAAATATCTTGGGTTAGATATCGTTGCTTGACTGTTAACTTGGATGATAATACGATGCACTTGCATTTTAACATTGTCCCAAAGTCCATGACACACTGCAGTTTGGGGTGTGACCACAGTTCACTCTCTAGATCAGTGGTTTCCAACATTTTGTTACATGGCCCAGTCCTATGGAATAAAGTACAGAGGTAACCAGACACACCAGATGGACCATTCAAAATATTTCACTAGTGAAACAGCCCATAAAAGTGTTTGGGGAGTGCAGAACCTTTCAGAAGCATATCTTTCAGGTTATCGAACGATCCTTCCATCAATCAACATTTGTTACAGGCCAAACAGACAATGTAGTAGACAGGAGCCACTGCGGTACAGATCGAGTGACTTCGTAAAACAAACTCTTGTCAAAACATGTCATCATAAGTCTCATATCAAGACACTTTACAATAGAGCATAGAACTCTTCATTTTATGGATACACATATATGCATGGATACATACATACATATATAAAATACACATATACAAATATATACATCCAACACCCAACATGAATCCATATAGGCAATCATGAATCCCTCCATCATGGCAGCAAGAAAAAACCCTCTGTTTAGCAGCCGGAAATCTTGAATGTGAACCCCAGTCTCATGATGAACAGCAAATCCACACGATGCTGTTTTGGGTGTGTGAGCGAAGGGCGGGAGTCAAGTGGAGACAAGTGGACTAAAGTAAGAACTAAAGCTAGTGACAGATCAATGGACCAATCATAGACCTGTCGCCGTCAAATTTGTTTCTGCTGAAAACAAATTTATTAGAGGTTAGCCTCTTGAGATGCAACATCTTGTTCTCAGGAGGGTCCTCATGTCTGTATGATTTTGATGCTGATTTTATAGAAGTATAATCAATAATAGTCATACTGAAAATAAGTATTAATGGTAGTGACGAACTCATGGCTGCCCAGACCACAAATGCGTCCCTACCATATTTGTCTCTGTTAAGTATAAATGTATTAAAGGTAGGCCTCTTGAGATGTGACATCCCATTTTCTAGAGGGACCTCATGCCTATGTGGTTCTAAAGATAGTTAGTATAGATCAGGGGACTCAAACTAAAATTACCGGGGGGCCAGTGGAACTACAGTCTGGGTGAGGCTGGGCCGCACAAATTATTCCGCAAAAAAAGAGTCCCAAGTATTAAAAAAAAAAAAAAGAAAGATCCATTTAATTAACATCCATATTATGAACTTATTAGCTAAATTATTATTATTAACTCTTTCCCCACCAGCATTTGTCTAAAAAGTTGCCAGCCAGCACCAGCATTTTCGCTGAAATTTTGTAGATTTGAACTGCCTACTTTTTTTTCTGTTTTGTTTCCAACCCAGCCCACCCCTCTCAGCCAATGTTTAGCTTTGTTTAGCTTTGCTGTTTAAGCAAAGTTGTCTGAAATTAGAAATAAAGAAATGCTTTACATTTGCCTAAGAGAGAACAGTTTCAGTCACAATAAGTCTTAGAACTAAGCAAAATGTAGTACATTTCTTGTTGAACATTATTTTCTTTGTAAAGTCCACACGCAACAGTTTCCAGCCTTGACAGCTCCTGTATGTGATCAGGGAGGAAAAAATGAAATCATCATGTGACCCCTATCTTATACCTGACAGAAGAAAACTGTGGCGTTTAAACTCTTCGAGTGTTACAACCATCCCCGGTCTCCCCTAAATCATTATAAATAAATCTGTAGTGGGCCTATTTGAATAACTAGTGTTTGATTCTTTTCTTCCATAAAAACTTGAGGGAAACACTTTTATCTGTGTAGTTATGGACAGAGTCAGACCTGTCCACACAGACCTGAAGGTGTGTGTGCGTTAGGACGCATGGCTGTGGCGTTATGGAGCGCACCGCGGTGTCTGCTGGTTCGTTTATCAATCATATTGAACTCCGTTAGTTCTCCCGTCTGTCTCTGTCTGTTTTATCACAGTCCTGTTTAACTTTTCTCTAGTTTTGGGAGCTCGCAGTGGTGTATGTGCGCTTTCTCCATAGGTGCGTAATATGTGTGCCTGTTGTCCTGATCAGGCGGGAGAGACTAACGGGCGGTTTACGTCGTGTTATCAATGCATTTGTAAATATAAGTGAAGCATCAATTTCATAAACTGGTATTGATGTTATCCATTGATTAATGTGATCCACATAAAAAACGAGATCTTACCACTGAATCCCAAGCGGGTGGCCTTCTCCTCGCAGGTTGTCATCGCTCAGATGGACACAGGAAGGCTTTTACAGTAAATCCACAGTTATTTAGATAAATTATGATAAATCATCCTCCCGATAAGCAGACAAGGGATCAAAAAGTCACAAACAAGTACTTTAAATGAACAGGATTATCCGTTTTGATTTTTGCGCAGCGTCAGCGCTTTTTTCTCTCTTTCATCTCAACGTCCTCCTCGGCTCTGTGATTCCCTCAGTGAGGTGTCTTGTTTATGGTCACAGGAGAGCAGAACTTCTCCACGAAAGAGTGCCAACTACCAGAGTTCAACAAAAACACGGAATGACTGAAAAACTCCTCCGTGATGGGAAAGCATTCTGTCCGATAAGACAAAATAACTTGTGCATGAATGGGTTCTTCAGAACATGAATGGCAAATGGCTCTGTTGATTAAAAAGGCTGCAGACTCCTGCCATAAGTGATAAAAAAGATTATATAAAAGTCCAGGGCAAGAGTGGCATGCGCAATGACTTGGCAAAAATGTGCGTTTGACAAACATGCAGGGGCCGTACTAACACTAAGGTTTGATGTCAAGTAGGGGGCCACAAAATATCGTCCTGTGGGCCGCCTTTGGCCCACGGGCCGCAAGTTTGAGACCCCTGGTATAGATGTATCAACCATGGATAAAAAGATCATGCTGATGTCTGCATTAACAGCTATAATGATTATGCACTGGAATGAGGCTTCATTTAGTAACGAAATGTGGTCAAACTCTGATAAAATTGCTACAGAAGCTGTTAGCAGCTATGCTAATCACTGTTTGAGCCATTAGTTCCTGCTGTCGTCTCTCATGGTTCCACCTTGTCCTGCTTCAAAGGACTCTGATTAGGCTGTGCTGCTTTGGGCTGCTCACAATTGTTGTAGGTTGGAGTTTGGCAAGATGGATCTGACCGATTACAGACATTGAGTCAGGCTGATCCAGCTGCTGTGTAAGGTTAGTCCAGAGGGGGGACAACAATAAAAAAAACAAAGTTATATTGTGTTGCATTACTCACGCTAACATAAAATTAAAGGGAGCCATGGGGTTGTTTCCAAACCAAAATAAAGAAAAACTAATTTCCTAATTCCCCTGAGGGAGTTTTCCCAAAGGGATTAATAAAGTACTATCTAATCTAATCTAATCTAATCTAATGATGACTCACTCTGTTTGCATCTGTCAACATTTAGGTACACATTTGTTGACACGTTGAAGCCTGACTGGGGACAAAAGCAGGGAATTTAGGAGGAGCTAAATCTCAATGTTCGATAAACTGAAAGGTAAATCTGGTGTATCAGGTTATAGACAACCTTGCAGTGCAGCTGAATCCACCTGATTCATTGTTTGTAATCAGACAGACAGACATTTCAAAGATCCAAGCCAAAATAACTGAACTGACTTTTTTGCATACTTGTGATTTGTTTAAGTAAATTAATTTGTATAAAGACACCAGGATAGTATTTTCCTATATTTATACATTTGAGACCTATTAATTTTAATTTTCACTTCAACCAAGGTTGAGGTGAAAAAGAAACTTAAACCAAGTTAATGTGTTTATTGTTTTTTTCTTATGCTGCATGGATTTTGGAGTTAATAGGACTGTCAACACATGGGCAGAAAATGTGAAAGCAGTTGTCAGTTTGTCCGTTTGTCTGTAAGCAAAATAACTCTAACAGTTAAAAAATTGATTTTTATGACATTTTCAGGAAATGTCAGTCATGGCCAAAGGAAGCAGTGATTGGATTTTGGTGGTGATCCAAATCCAGATGTTGATCCAGGACTTTGCAAGATATGTCAGTTTTCCCACATGGTCAGAAATGCCTGGATGGAAAGTTGTACTCTCGGAGTACTTCTACTTGGTGCACAATACCACAGTGCTTTCCTCTCGATGTTTAGCTGTTTTTGGCCGTGTGCCCTTGTCGGCCACGATGCAGAAGACACAAGCAGAGAAGGGAGTATTAAAGGGGACATATTATGCAAAAATCACTTTTTTAAGGCTTTTGGACATGTTGGGTATTTGGCCTGCCTCCCAGCCCACAACATGTGAGAGTAGACAACAAAACCTGCATTTAGCAGGCTGCATAAATGTAAACTTATGGTATTTGGTGAGCTGTTGAGTCTGTGGATATTCTGTTATGTAACAAGCATTTTCATTTGCTTATGTCTACCTGAGTATCCCCATCCCCCGGCTTTAGAAATTTCTTTGTGAAGTGCCACCATATTGTTTACATTCTTAGCGAGAAATCAGCGTACACCATGTCTAGACCCAAAACCTATCACTGTTTGGTTGTTGTCTGTAAACAGCCACATATATCTTAACATATAGGCTACCAGCCTACCTTTGGTCCTACCAGCCTCAGAGGACCAAAGGGCCCAGTGGATTAATTTTGTTTTTGAAGGGAATGAGCAGCTACAGTCGGCTAAAACCTGTATGTGTGTGCCAGTCACTTCACGGCTGACTGCTTTTTCAACTTCAGTCAGTTCAACACAGAACTGGGAACTAGACTTTTCCTCAGTACCTCAATCCGTCACCAAACCTGATGATGGCAATGTGAGAATTTTAATGCTGTGTAGTATTTATTTTGCTTATTGCTATGAGCTAACGCTAACAGCAGGGGAAGTGAACCAGAGTTAACTGCACAACACGTTCGTCAATGTTCAGGATACTTGTTGAAAGTCTGAAGGGTAATCTTCAAAGTATGAGCATTCCTACATTAATCAAAACAAGTTTAACAGTTGGCTGAATATAATCAGTCCTTTACCCACCCCATTACCCCTCTGTTTCATTTGACGTTAGCCCAGAAGGTAGGCTAAGTCGTGGCTGTGTCTAACTGCGTTGACTAGGAAAAGGTTAGCATGTTGTGCATTAGCCTGTGATGTTTGGGGAAAACGAGATCGCTGTTTTCTGGTACCCAGCATGAATTTGCAGTTCGTGTGTGTTCAGAATTGTAAGCGGTGCGTGGCTGGAGTGGCAGTGCACTCCCCTTAGCTTGAGATACGCTGCAGGTCTATCATTAAGTCTCTGTATGTACCCTACTCTGCTCTGGCTCATTAGCATTTTATGGAAACCACCCTCAAAACCAGCTGTTCTGAAAAAAGGGGTTATGTGAACGTGGAAAGAATGCAGCTGTGCTTTAGTCAAAGGCTTTTTGGACCAAAGCATGTTACTAACGTTTCATGAAGACATCAAGTCAACAAAATCGTGACAACAAAAACACAGCTGCAACTTCTACTATCTAAAAACATATTGCCCTGATCAAGCCCAAGCTAAAGTCAAACTCTCTAAACAATCACTGTGTCCTGGTGTCTGTTTCTCTACAGATGAGCAACAGTCTGCAGTCCTGGTGTATCTCCTGGGTGGAGCTTTGATATTCAACACCATCCTGAGTCTTTCTCTGGCCTCTGTTTTATTTTTCTGTTACAAGAAGAAGACCTTCAACTGTGGAGGTAAAGTTAGTAAATGATTATATCTGGTGGGTCATCCTAAAAACTCTTGATGTTGACATTCAATGTTTTTTATTGTTTTTCAGGAATGCCATCTTCTTCTTCTTCAAATGCACAGGTATTTTCTGCCAAGATTTTAATGTTACTGAAAAAAAATGTAATATAGACTACTAGAGAGCACTTGGGAAAGTAGTAGGAGGGGTTACTTTATTTTGTATTAAATGCTTAAAGGGTTTGTTCAGGTTTTATGAAGTGGGGTCACTCGAGGGCCATAGTACTTGGAAATAATTTTTATCCTGCCAATAAAGGAACTTCCAAGCCTTGTCCCTGGGGAGAGATATTCAATCAGTACTTTGACAAGATAGCAGTTTGAAGGCTTACTTAAATGAAAGAGCTCAGAGAGTCATGCTCATTACATAACTCACGTTGTGACTTCATGGCTCCGGAAAACTTGTTTAGTCTGACCTCAGCGTAAGACACCAACAAGAGTGCTTTAAATTTACAAATGGGTATATCTAGATGTATTTTATACTGTTGAAAAAAAAAGTCTAGTATGACTAATAAAGTATCTTTTTTAGTTTATCCAAAATATGTAAAGAAAAAATCTCAGCGACTTTAAGACAAGGAAACTGTAAGTGAAGATCTGGTAACTCTTCTCTGTGTTTTAGGACTCATTACTGAACCAATTTCATGACTTTTCTCTTTCTCTTGTATGTGTGTGTCTAGAGTAACCAACATCAGGAGAATCTCCATTATGCTGCTCTGAATGTGAACAAAGTCGGCCGCTCAAGAAGACTTCCAGATGACCCACAGAATCTATGTGTTTACTCCAGTGTGAAGCAATAAGTCTGGATGTTTTTTGTTTCTTCCTCCTTGCAATAGCCGACCTATTAGCATCTGTTTCAGGTGTAATTTGGTTTTTAAGACAGGGCTCTTCAACCATCACACCATGGACTGGTAATTGGTCATAGATCAGTCAGTACTAGGCTGTAGATAAATTAAAACAACTAATAAGATAATATTAACAAAAAACAGCTTAAGTAAGTTGATCTGCTGCCAGAACCAATGCTATGCTCCATTATATACTCAGAAGCATCAGTGATTGTTTCTTCAGACCCACAGTCTTTAATTTGAAGTTTAAACTTCTGCATCTTCTTCCCTTACAAACCACTTCCTGTATGTTTAATGTTGAAGCCATTGAAGCCAAGATCTCATACACTTCCATAAAAACTGCACTAAATGCTGTGAACTAGCCCTAACTAACTATCCCAAAAAGCAGCTTAACACATCCCTGTCAGAGATTCTCAGTAAGGTCGCTTTCACACCAAAATTTAGCAGGTTTGTTTCAGTTTGGTCCAAGGGTGAATTTGCAACATTTTTTAATTTTCATTTTTTGGTTTGTTTTGCTTTCACATTGCACCTAGTCAGGTGGACCAAAACTTGCCAAATGTTGTGTAATATAGCATCCTGCCACTAGTTGGGGCTGTAGTTGCAGCCTTTGTTCCTGCCATGCAACCTTTTGTAGTTTTATGGGTCAGACATGCACAACCATCTTCCTGTCTTCCGTGTTATAGCATAAAGATAAAACTGCATTTAGGCCACATTGTGTGGCACTTTCATATTTACCAGAGTGATGTATGAACACAATCTAGGGGGATTTTTCCATTATTCCATTATGTCCAGCCATTCACATTGTTCTGTCATCACAGAAACATCAAGCAGATAAAACTGCAAATGCCTTTTCTAGGCACAGGACCCTAAGAACATTTTACCAACCAAGCACATAACTGCAACTACACCCCCCCACCCCTGTACACCAGTGTGATGACATACCATTGTTTCATCACTGCTTAAGTTTAAGCTTGATTGGATTGGGGTAGCAAGCCCAGTGCAAGGCACTGGCTGTAGACAAAATGCAGAGCTCACAACAAAGCAGAAAGGTTAACCAGTCAGAGTAGATGGGGTCCAGGGGGAAGGGGTAATAATGGGGCAGGAGCACCGATGGAGCATCTCAGACAGACCAAGAACACAACTGGACTATAGATAATGATTCTGAAGAGGGTTTCTTGTTCATTAATTATTGTGAACACACTCAAGTCATGAAAAACATATGAATATCTATGTATAAATATCACTTGTGGCACCCTCTTGTAGATATATAGTCCCTAGAACTCTCTGTGCACAGTCTCATGGTATGCAACCCTCATCTTCGGTAGTCTTTTGTTGCCTCTGTCCCAGCTTTTTTGAAATGTATTGTAGGCATTCGGTTCAAAATGAGTGAATATTTCCACCAAAAAAGAAACAACATGAATGTTATCAGTTTGAACATTAAACATGTTGTTAATGGCAGTTGATTATGAGTTGAAAAGGATTCACTGTGTTCGGTTTTGCTCACGTGTTGCGCAATGTCCCATTTTCATTGGTACTTTGGTTTGTTTCTGTACATGTTCTGTCAAGATGATTATGATGATTAAAGCTGTCATAAAAACATTCTGCTGTCCTTTGAGTGAACTGAATTGACAAAGCTTTGAGCTGCATTAATATCAAATCATGAAAATCCTGAAACAAATGAAGGTCTGATCACCGAATTTACATCTTCATTAAATTACAAACAAAATTTAACTCAAATTGACATTTAATGCTTTGTACATTTCTTAGCCCTAGAGACAATTGCAAATCCTACTGTTGTTAAAAACAGAGAGCCATATTTTGATCATTGTTTAAAAGCATGTCATGCACATCGGATCAGTCTATATTTTGTGTTTTAAGGATGCATCTGCTTGGTGCAAAGCTAGTCGCAGAGTGAAAAGAGTTGGATTATGTGTCTTATCTTTACATGAATGTGTTATGGGCATAACAGATCAAACCAATCAGAGTGTCAGCTCCCCTCCCTTTACATCACTGTGCCCTGGCGGCTTGTGTTTTACACCACAGGTTTAGTCGTTTGGTCAGACTTTGGATGGATAATTTAATTCCTATCCTTTCATAGTGACACTACTCTCAGAAAACACATACAGAGCATTTTTTGATGTATGTTAATGCTCAGATTCATGTGCCTTTTTTCAATGAAACATCCAGAGCATAAGAAACAATCCAGAAGACAAGTCGGAAATGTCAGCATAAATTAAAAGTGAAACCATTAATTTGAATCATTTAAATCTCCAGTGAAGACTGGCAGGATCAGGCAGGTTTATGTTTCTGATAGACCTGTTCACTAAACATCAAATACCTGCTGGCTTTAAGAATTTTATGTTTTTATTTTCCAGAAGAAATCTTTGGCTCTATTCTCTGTTAAGTCCGTAAAAGACACTGGACAGCCTGTTTTATTATCTGTGAGCAGAATAATCAGCAAGATTCATTAGCATAGATTTCTTAAAAATATAGCTCTATGTTTTGAGAAAATCTTTAATCTTGTGAATGTTTTTTTTCATGTTATTGGTCTCTCTGTTGTCTGTTCCAGTATAGACTTCAACTGAATTTTCCAACAAATGGTCTGATATCTACCAGTAGCGGTGAGCTACTGTGCATCCATGTGGGTGAATTTTTTGATTATGCGGATGTGTGTCAATCTCTAATTTGCCCTCAGAAAAATAAGAAAACTGCACCATAGACTTTAGATTTTAGACCAGGTCTAAGGAGATTTAAAGCACCCATGTTGTTGGTAGTAAACTTAGTACATGGGAGTACATGGACTTGTTTCGAAACCCAAATAAAGAGCTATTCATGAAGACACAATTGGCTGAATGTCACCAGTTGACACTGCAGCTGATTAACTGCTGCACCTTCAGGCACAGAGGAAATGCACCAGGGCTGAGGGTGTGTGTTTCATCAATCAGTCATCAGTCTGACCTGATATGATGGTTTTATTGATTTTGATGGGCGTTTTATTACTTTCTCCTCCCGCTTTTAATCCAGAGTCAAATGTATTTACAACTACATCCAGAGCACAGGTGGTGAGTGCATGAGCACAAGGTATAGCAGTAAGTTTATCTCAGGTTGTACTTTTTAGTTCATCATGCTTTCTGAACAACAGTGAATTTACAAGGTTTGGAAGCGGCCGCATAGAAAATAGACCTGAAGTGAACCTCCTGCGCGCTGGCAGTGGAATTGCTCCGACAGACTAGAGTGGGAGTTAAGTGCTCCGCCAGTACGATTCAAGACTGCAGCGCTGCGCTGCGTGGCGCTTTCGCGTTATGTGGAACTTTGGGGTTAAGGCAGTGCTGAAAAATAACGGTGGCCACACAAAATATTGACACTTTGGGCCCAATTTGGACACTTTCACTTAGAAGTGTGCTCACTTTTTTTGCCATCAGTTTAGACATTAATGGCTGTGTGTTGAGTTATTTTGAGGGGGCAGTAACTTTATACTGTTATACAAGCTGGACACTCACTTCTGTACATTGTATCAAAGTATTATTTCCTCACTGTTGTCCTATGAAAAGATATAATAAAATATTTGCAGATATGTGAGGGGTGTACTCACTTTTGCGAGATACTGTATGTCAGTGACATGTTAATAGGTATGAAAGGTCATGGATGTGCTTGCTAACACTGATGGACAACTTGAGCCACTAAGAGTAAAACTAAGAGCAAACGGGTGGGCATTCGTGTGGTTTGTGGTGTAGAAGACCAAGGAACTGGTGGTGGACTTCCGAAGACGTAGACCCCCCCACCCAACACCGATGAACATCCAGGGTTTGGACATTGAGATTGTGGACTCTTACAAATACCTGGGTGTTCACCTGAACAATAGACTGGACTGGTCTGACCACACGAGTGCTCTCTACAGGAAGGGCCAGAGCAGACTGTACCTGCTGAGGAGACTGAGGTCTTTTGGAGTGCAGGGAGCTCTCCTGAGGACCTTTTTTGACTCTGTGGTGGCATCAGCCATCTTTTATGGAGTGGTCTGCTGGGGCAGCAGCATCTCGGCTGCAGACAGGAACAGACTGGACAGACTGATCAGGAAGGCCAGCTCAGTCCTGGGGTGCCCCCTGGACTCAGTGCAGGTGGTGGGAGAAAGGAGGATGCTGGTGAAGCTGGCATCCGTGCTGGAGAGGGACTCCCACCCCCTGCAGGACACTCTGACAGCCCTGTGCAGCTCCATCAGTGACAGGCTGCGTCACCCGAAGTGTGTGAAGGAGCGTTAGTTTGTTCTATTCTATTCTAAAAACACTTTGATAAAGACTGGAAAAGGTGCTACGTAAGCTCAAACATCTCTGACATACTTAGAATGTCCTTCCACCGATCCACAACGTCCCGAGTCGAGGTCAGCAGAGCACCATCTCCACCATAGACAGTGTTTACAGCACATTGCTGTCCCCTCCTGAGACACCGGGTGGTGGTCCAGAATCTCTTTGAAGCTGTCTGGAAGTTGTTCTCCATATCTTCACTGAACCAAAGAAGCCACAATCCACTGGGCCCACCTGGTACCTGTCAGCTGCCTCTGGTGTCTCACTGACCAAAAGAGCCGGGTAAAGCTCCTGTAGCTTGACGGCATCCCTCTCAAAAACAGAGCAGAACTCAGGTAGGTCAGGGAGTCCATTCCTCCCAATCACACCCCCCAAAGTCTCACTGTTGTTGCCGGTGTGACCGTTGAAGTTCCCCAGCAGAACGAGGGGATCCCCAGAAGGAGCACTCTCCAGCACCTCTTCTAGGGAGTCCAAAAAGGGTGGATACTCTGAGCTGCTGTTTGGTGCAAAAGCACAAACAACAGTCACAATCCGTCCCCCACCCAAAGGCTACCCTCTTGTAAACCGGGGTAAACCCCAATATACAGGCACAGACCCTGGGATCAACAAGTACTGCCACCCCTGAATGGCACCTTTCACCATCATCTCAAGCTCAGTCATCCAGAATTGGCTCGGAGTAGAGCCGCTGCTTCTCCGCACTGAGAAGAGAAGGAGGAGCCTGAGGTGACTTGGGCAACTCATCAGGATGTTGACATGTCTGTTAAGTTTTCATTATTATTTTTCAAATTCTTCTCTCTTCTGTTGTATTTCCTGTTTTATTTTGAAATCATTGACCTTTGTCTCTGTCGTAGGTTTGTTCCCGTTTGCCCCTCGTCACACCTGCATGCTGAGTGTTCTTCCCACCTGTTTCTGATCACTCCTCATTACCTCATGTATTTGACTTCATGTTTCCCCTTGTCTTGTGCTAGTTCGTCGCTCTCCCAAGTCTTCATCCCAGCACTCATTATAGTCTTGTCTTGCCAGTATTTACCTTGTTTGTTTATTGAGCTAGTCTTTTGCCTGACGTCTTGAATACCGGTTGCCTGGTCTGAATGCTTTTTTGTGTACTTAACTCTGCCTGTTTACCAATAAACCAATTTGCCTTCTGTCAACTGGACAAGTGTCTAGCATATGTGTTCTGTTTCTTGTACCTCTAACAGGTTTGTGCTCTCCTCAAAAGATTCAATAAGGGAATTCCCATAGCATCCAGGCCTGACGCTGCAGCCAACCCACTCCCAGGTTTTGCAGGAGAGAATCATTGCTTCATGTTAGTGATTCTGTTGCAATGTGAATTACATTTTAAATGCAATCTGCATCTTTCCCATCTGACTGGGCCAAGATAGCTTTTATTATACCCCACCTCTCTGGGCATGCAGAGGTGTGGGACACCGTGGAGTGGAGCTGCCAATCTGCAGCTTGTTCGTTTCTCACAGGTTTCATCAGAGCTTTGGATCAGGTTTTCCAGCACACTGCACCAGACCATGAGGCATTTAGATCATTGATCAAATTAAAACAGGGCAGACACAAGGTGTCAGATTATGCCATTAACTTCCACACCCTAGCTGCCAAAAATGAGTGGAACTCGGCAACTTTAATAGACGTTTCTGTTCAAGATCAGCTGGTTTCGATTGACCTTCCAGAGGACCTCGACTCGCTCGTCACTCTCTCCATCAAGATACCCAAGAGACTGTTGGAGAGAGAGCTGGAGAGGAGCTGCTTCTGAGTCCACACATCACTGAGTAGGAGATGGAGGAGTGACTCCACTGATCTTCCCAGCCATTTCAGGCCTGCAGCTTCCAGTCTCATCCCTGTTGGGGTCAACACTGAGGAACCTTTGCAGCTCAGACACACTCACCTACCTGTGAAGGAGAACCTTCATTGTCAGAAGGACAGGAGGTGTTTTGACTGCGGTCCACCAGGACACTTGGTTTAATGACAATCAGTCTAAAGTAAGGGTGAGTCAGAACATTTTGATTGATAATCCTGCCAATCACCAATTTAGGTTAACTTCCTCGTCACCCGCTGGAGCAGGGTTCTTCTTCGTCAACAAGAAGGAAGAGACCCAACGCCCCTGCATTGATTGTCGGGGACTCAATGACATTACAATTTAGAACAGATTTCCTCTGCTTCTGATCTCTATGGCATTCAAGCTCCTTGAAGGGGCCAAGTTGTTTACTAAATTGGATTGAAGCAACACTTACCATCTTGTCAGGGTAAGAGAGGGTGATGAGTGGAAAACTGCTTTTAACACCCATGCTGGATACCTTGAATATCTTGTCATGCCTTTTGGACTTACACGATGCCCCTTTTGTCCGTTTCCAATCACCAAGGTGGTAAATCCTGCATCAGTCCAGCTGAAGTTACCAAGGTCAATGCGGATCGACCCCACTTTCCATGTTAGCCATGTCAAAGCTGCTAGGTCCAGTCCAGTCAAGCCCCCCCAGGTTCATTGATGGCAATCCAGTCTTCACTGTACGGCGACTCTTATCTGTTCGCCGTCAGGGTCAAGGTGTCCAGTACCTGCTGGACTTGGAGGGATACAGTCCTGAGGAGCGGACGTGAATCCCTTCACACTTTCTAATGAACCATCAACTCATCCAGGACTTCCACGCTTCACATCCGGAGGCACCTGGGCCTTGAGGAGCCGGCCTTTAAGGAGGGGTACTGTCATGTCTGTCAAGTTTTCATCATTATTCTGCACATTCTTGTCTCTTGTCTCATTCCCGTTTTATTTTGAAATCACTGGCCCTTGTCCCTGTCATAGGTTTTTTCCTGTCTGCCCTTTCCCAGTCTCATCACACCTGCATGCTGAGTGTTCTTCCCAACTTCTTTAGATCACTCCTCATTACCTCTTGTAATTAACCTCATGCTTCCCCTTGTCTTGTGCCAGTTCGTCACACTCCCAAGTCTTCATCCCATCCCTCATCATAGTTTCATCTTGCTGGTATTACCTTTTTTTTCCACAAAGTTTTCACATAAAGTTAAGATGGGGAATTTTAAAACATTCCAAATAAGAAAATTTTCATTGGAATTCACTGGAAATAGGGGTAATTTAAACAAGCTGTATCATATCCAAACACAAAAACTTTTGTTGTCACAGGCAGACATCCCTGCAAAATAACATTTAAAAACATTTCCACAGACCCAATTCAGTTCAGTTCAGTTCATTTGTAAATCAAACTTTATCAAGATTTAATCATTTTATTGGTCAGTCGATTTTAACTTCACTTTATGTCCTTGGGGTTAAAAATGTGGCCTCAATGGTCCTGGGTTCTAAGAATCATCTGTGCATGTGGTGGAGGAGTGCACAGTGCTCCACCAGCAAAGCCAGATGTAATGAGGACCAACAAACCATTTACTGTAACAATCTTGATCTTGATTTAAAGCTGATTTGCAATCTCAACAATCAGATTTAATTCTGCACAGATCATTCATATTTCATGACAAAACAAACATATATGAAACATGGTTGGTAAAAAAAAAAGAAAAACAAGAGACACCAGAGGAAACTGCTGTCATGTGAAGTTTGGAGGTGTAGAGTTCACTCCATACTGTGCGAAAAAAGGTGAGATCAGGTTGATGTCACTGTGGCTGGCTGTGAACATGTGAACTCATTTCCTTAAGAGGACATAAAGAGGTGATTGGCCCATCAAAGACAGCCCCCTCTGTGAAGACTCGAGAAAGATCACAATGCTTCACATTAAGCTCTGAAAACTAAACATGATGGCATCTCCAAAGTCACTTTTCTATCTGATGTTCTTCATCCTGCAGAAAAGCGGTGAGTGAACTTGGTGAACACGAGAGCCACATCAGTGGTATTTTTAAATTCACAGTAAAGCTTTATTTAATAAGATAAACATATATCAATCATTATTTTAATTCTGTTACAAAAGTATGGCAAATTTAGGTGTTAAAAAAGTATTGGTTTTAAGGGTCAATTAAGTGTATTTGAATTACTTTTGTATTACCCCAATGCATTAATAATACTGCATAAAAGACCTCGACAGAAATCATTTAAGCTTCAAATCGACATATTAATTCTGCCAATTTCCCGTAAAGAATAAAATTAAAAAAGTTTTTAAAGACTGTATTCTGGATATTCTCCATTTTGCATGTTGTAATACAGAACAGTGTTGTAGTGGAAAATTGGGATGAAATACAGATAGTTTTAACTTCATTTTTTTATTTTTAATTAAATTGTTTAACTCTGTTAAGGCAAAGCTTAAGGGTCAGGCGCAGAGGGGAAAAATCTGAGTCAAGATTGTTTCATTATGAGCTTTGCAAACTTTTCAAACTTTGCATCAACATAGTTCTTGAATTTCTTCTTGAAATTTCGTATTTCTTTCCTTGAGCAAATAATAAAACTAGAAGTGCTCCGGAGAAGTACTCATGGTCAGTGGCCATCCAAATGAACACTGATTTACCCCTGATCCAGATTGAGGTCCAGATAAAGAAAATCAGATCTGGATCTTGATCCAGATCCAAGCTTAAATGTGGTTTACACTCACATGACGTCCATCTGCATACATTTTTTCAAAGCAGTACTGACCCTACCAGCAGAGTTATTGGTAAAAATGTCATAAACTGACCTCTCACAATGTCAACAAATCCTTTAAAAATGACTGGATCACCATGAAAGTCCAATTCTTCCTTGTGCCATTTCCAAAATGCCCAGGAAATATAATCAACTTGAGAATTTTGGTGGAGGTAAAATATCTTCCCCTTGATCCTGTCTTGGCCCGCCTGGCCCAGGTATTTGCCTCTAAATTGTGAAAGTCTAATTATGCAGACCAGATTTCATTGTGTTTTTCATCTCTTCAGCTCTGACGACTGATCCATCCTCATCTATTCTTCAGGAGAAAACTTTCATATCTGCCAGTGTCGGGGACAACATAACTGTGACATGTGTTATCAGGAGTAACCAAGTAAACAAGATTTTCTGGTATAAGCAACCTTTAGGACAACAACCAAAACTCATGTTGTCCTATTTCAGCTCCAGTGAAAAGTCCTCATTTGAGAATGAATGGAAGGACGACCCACGCTTTGAAATGAAGGCTGAAACTAAAAAGAAAAGGCATCACTTGATTATAACAGGTGTACGCATTTCTGACACAGGAACTTACTACTGCACAACCAGCATCTCAGTCACATTTGAGTTTACAGAGGGCATTGTGGTGAGTGTTAAGGGTTCAGGTTTGACCGTCCCAGATTTTGTCCATCGGTCTGAATCTGAAGCCGTCCAGCATGGAGGCTCTGTGACTCTGAGCTGTACAGTCCACACTGGGGGCTGTGATGGAGGACACAGTGTTTACTGGTTCAAGGACTCTGAAGAATCTCATCCAGGACTCATTTACACCCATGGAGGCAGGAACCATCAGTGTGAGAGGGGAAACACCACAGAAACAAACACCTGTGTCTACAACTTACCTCTGAGGAGCCTGAATGTTTCTCATGCTGGGACGTATTACTGCGCTGTTGTCTCATGTGGACACATTCTGTTTGGAAATGGGACCAGGCTGGACATTGAATGTAAGTCACAATAAAATACAATGTTCAATTGTGTTGTATTACTCACCACAATTCAATAATGTGCTTAAAAACATTCCTTGAAACTTTTGTCTATACTTGACTTGGAAGCATCTTGAAGGTGCTGTAGATTTGTTAGCTGCACAGCCATGATTACCTTGTAGTGCAGCCTGATTGTCCGTAATCAGATGGATCCACCTTTCACAGATCCAAGCCAAAATAACTGAGGTGATTTTTGGCCTACTTCTGACGTGTTTGTGTTAAGTAAAATAATTTGTTGAGAGGCACCAGGATAGTGTTGTCGTATGTTAATAAACACATTTTTTTGTTGCTAAGCTTTCATTTTTAATCATTCATCCCCAGCCGAAGTGAAAAAGTTGCAGAAATTGTGTTGATGTGTTTATAGTTAAAATGATTTTTTGCCCTGCATGGATTTTGGAGTTATCAGGACTGTCAACACGCGCCAACAGAGAATGTGAGGTCATTAGGACAAAAAAAAGCAGGTCCCTCTGTTTCTGTCAGGGCTGTGATAGGACTGGATTTGTTTTTCATTTCTGACCTGATGTTGGGCAAGGACAGGAATAATCTTGGAGTGTGCCCTCATCGGCAGCTGTACAGAAAAGACAAGCAGATAAGGAAGTATTAAGATATTTATTTTAGCAGCAAAAGGTTCAATAAACTTTGTGATGATGCTTTGTAATGTTTAATTATTCATCCGGACATGGCGTCCCTTGTCATTTTTATGTCAACAAAGACAGCTCATTTCCAGCTGCAACTACTAAAAAACATTACCCTGATGAAGCTTAACCTGATAAAGACAAACTCTGTAAAGCATCACTGTGTCCTGGTGTCCGTCTCTACAGATGAGGAACAGTCTGCAGTCCTGGTGTATATCCTGGGTGGAGCTATGATATTAAACACCATCCTGAGTCTTTCTCTGGCCTCAGTTTTATTTTTCTGTTACAAGAAAAAGGGTTGCAGCTGTGGAGGTAAATTGAGTAAATGATTCTATCTGGTGGGTCATATTGTAAACTCTTGATATTGGCATTAAATGGTCTTTTGTTTTGTTTTGTTTTTCAGGAACATCAGCTTCTTCTTCTTCACATGCACAGGTATTTTCTGCAAAGATTTGATTGTCACTTTAAAAAAAGGTAAAATGGGGGTCTAGGGGGTCTGGTGGTCTTCCCCCAGAAAATTTCAATTAATTAGATGCCATTTCCTGTATTCCAGTGCATTCAGGCATGCTCCCCCAGAAGAAAATTTTGAGTGTTTCATAATTAAAATCATCAGTCTGATGCATTTTGACAGAAAAATCGGGCAGAGTTACAGGACAATGTACATATAAAATAAAGTATCTACCCATATGGTCCCATTATGTTATATAAGATACTGATAACTTCTCCCATGAAATGTGTTAACAGTTAATTTTCCACCGAAGGCTTGTTAAGATAGCCGTGTTATATCTCCTGCTGCGTTAGCTAACATTACGTATCAGTGACATGATGCCTCTTCCAGCAAGCTTTAATTCTTCTGGTGATTTATTACTGTAGCTAACATTCAGCCTATGTCAACAGGGCTCCTGGGTAATTTGGATATACCAGAAAATACTGAAATTATTGAAACAATCTCTCACTAAATTCATTCAGTAAACTATCGTTAGCTATATTCCACTTGGATCGACGAGGCATCTTAAGCTTCCAAATGCTTCACAAACCAATCAGGCAGCAGTATCCCCCCACCTTCCCAGAGAAAACACTGCTGATGTGAGGCCCTTCGCGCTTATATTTCCGTGCTCTTGCACTAGTAGAGTGAATGTTTTATCAAATTCAAGGCTCCCTTCAGGTGCGTGCACATGTTTGCCGTTCACTGATAATCTCTGGTATACCTCCATGTCCCGTCAACTACTAACCCCCAAAGAAGAAAAAAATTCTCATTGGATCTACACCGTAGGTCATCTATTTTGGTTTCAAACCAGCAAATTTTGCTGAAAGGTGAGGGATTTTCATGCCTGGCATTTTAACACCATATTAGCACCAGAAAATCCAAACTGGTTCTGTGAGATAGTTCTGGCTCAAGATAGATCAAAAAAGGGCCCAACATAGGTCATTGCAACATTAATGTGCCATAGTATTTCTTAGTCCTAACGATCTTCTTGAGTATGAGTTTAGATGCCCAAAAGGGCACACAGGGAACTTCTGCACATGTTTTAGCTCCCACTTTAGAGAACATTTTCCTTTCAAGAGGGAAACTTTAACACTCATTTTGCCTCCCAAGAGGACACTTTAGAGCGCGTTTTTCAACAACTGGGCCACGAGGGGGGTTGGTTGCCCCCCCACCCCCACCCCCCTTGTGCACACCCCTGGTTAGCAGCACACATGTTGTAAGGCAGTCAGCCATGGCTGTTGTTTTTGTTGTCCCTGGGTGCTCACGCAATCATTGTCTGAAAGCATATAGCGCATGTGTTGCACGCAACAGTTTTCCCTGACAACAGCGAGTTCTGTTTACATGAAGAAAAGAACGAAAAAGTTTCAAAACTTTTCACTCTGGACCCCAGTTTTAAAGTTTGTGGATTCAGGCACACTGGGCACCATTCTCGTGTAAACGGAAGGTGCAAATGCAACAAATACTCTCAGTTTTCAGCTGTTTCTGTTGTGTAAACTGGGCATAAGTTGATCAAGCAAAACTTTTACCTATTTTTGCCTTGATTCTCAATGCCATTTGAATGTTCTGCTAAAGCTGCAGTAAGTCATCCCACCAATAGTTGGGGCTGTAGACAGAAACTGGCTGATGATGGGCTGTTTCTTTTTTCTGGATGAAGATCCAAGATTTTTCTGAAGAATTTTTTAACATTTTCCTACAGATGTTGATGACATTTTCAAGGAATGTTGGTCAAGGCAGAAGTGAAAAAATTTGGTTGTGATCTGATCATTGTTATAAAAGACCATCAGAAATGTTAAAGGTCCCATATTTTGCTCTTCTTCTGCGGTTTAATATGAATCTCTGATGTCTTCATAAAACATTAGTAACATGATTTGGTCCAAAAAGCCTTTGAATAAAGCACAGAAGCATTCTTTCCACACTCACATAACCGCTCTGTTCACAACGTCCAGATTTGGGCATATGCTAATGAGCTCCAGCAGCATACATAAGGCAATTCATGATAGAGCAGCATAACTCAAGTGAAGCTGAGCGCTCTGGCGCTTCGGCCACGCGCCGCTTACAGTCATGAACACATACAAACCTTTAATTCATGCCCGTGTAAGTACCAGATCTGTCCTACTCCGGTTACTGCACACATGGTTACAACAGCAAAGCTCTTTCCCCCCCAAATATCACAGGCTTACGCACAACATGCAAACCACAGAGGGATAGCCAGAACTTAGCTTACCTTTCCGGCTAACGTTAGCACAAACAGAGGGACCTGGGGTCGGGTAAAGAACTGATTATATTTAGCCAACTGATTAGCTTCTCTTCCTGAACACATACGAACCACAAATTGAAGCTGTTAAACAGACAACAGCGATCCGGTTTCCACCATACATCGCAGGCTAACGCACGACTTGCTAACCTCGGCCTAGTCACCGCAGTGGGACTGATTATATTCAGTCAACTGTTAAACTTCTCTTGACTAAAGTAAGAATGCTCATACATTGAAGTTTATCCTTTAGACTTTCAACAAGTAACGTGAACACTAACGAACATGTTGTGCGGTTACCTCTAGTTCACTTCACCCTGCTGTTAGCATTAGCTCATAGCAATGAACAAAATAAATACTACACAGCATTAAAATACTCACATTTCCATCATCAGGTTTGGCGACAGATTGTTGGTACTGAGCCCGAATTTAGGAAAAGTCTAGTTCCCAGCCCTGTGTTGAACTGACTGAGGTTGAAGATGCAGTTGGCCGTGAAGTGACTGGCACACACATACAGGTTTTAGCTGACTGTAGCTGGCTCATTCCCTTCAAAAATAAAATTAATCCACTGGGCCCTTTGGTCCTCCAAGGCTGGTAGCCTATATGTGAGGATATATGTGGTTGTTTACAGCCAACAACCGAGCAGTGACAGCTTCTGAGCTTAGACATGCTGAACACAGATCTCTCACTAAGAAAATAAACAACATGGCTGATCTTCACAAAGGAATCTCTCCAGCAGGGGAGAGGGGGTCTATGCAGGTAGACCAATCAGGTTAGGTATACAAATCAAAAATATACTGTTACGTAACAGTATATCCACACACTCAACAGCTCACTGAATACCATGAGTTTACATTCATGCAGCCTGCTAAATACAGGTTTTGTTGTCTACTATCATATTTTGTGGGCTAGGAGGAAGGCCAAATACCCAAAACTGTGTTCAAAAGCCTTAAAAAGTGGTTTTTGCATAACATGGGACCTTTAAGGTCCCTCATTATTTTATTATCTAGTAGCAGTTTGTTAGCAACTGAAGCTATTTGTCCTTTAAAAGACACAATAAATGATAAATGGGCTTAAGCTTGTGTAGCACCTTTCTAGTCCTTCTAGCTCAAAGCACTCTGAAGGTGCTCAGACACTTGGGCGCATTGTGAGCGGAGCGGACTCCACGCAGAATGTCCGCAGACATCAGAGTAGTTTCTGGTGTAGTAGTTTCTAGTGAAATTACAGTGTAACCCTACATTTCCCACAATTTTTGCGCATTGTTTTACATTTCTCTGTCATGACATCCTACACTGAGGATGTGAAATGCATGCCGAGCAGTGTTTAGTGTGACACCAGTACGCGGAACGGAGTCCGTGCAGTCGTAAAATTTGAGCTTTGCACACACAGGCCTCCGCGGAGTCTGCATAGGGCCTTCACACTACAGGTAACATCCAGCCATTCACTCTCACATTCACTCTGTGATGGGTGAAGCTGTTATCTAATGCCAAGTCAAACTACACAATTGTTTTCATTAGTAGCAAAAGTCTGTTTGTGAGATTAGGAGCCCACAAAGTCATAAGTTCGCACTTTGACTTGCCTACTGAGCATGACAGACTACATGACTGAACCCAACTGCATATAACACCAAACACCGCAAACAAACGCACTGTATTTAGAAAGAAGTACGTTATGTTGGATGATTTGTTAGTTTGCTGATAAATGTAAGCAGTTACTCACCATGTTCCTCTGCTGTTTCTCTCCAGAATTTCTCTTTTGACAGTCTGTAGTAGCTCCTCTAAAACACATCATAAGGGCAGGGATGTTCTTTTTCAGAGCTTTGCAAACCTGTCAAATGTCTTGTAGTTCTCATGGTGCTTTTAAGGCACAAACCTTGGTTTGTTTACATCCATGATGGTCGCACATGTAGAGCTCCCTGTGCTCTCATTGGTCAATGTCTCTGATCTGAAGGAACAGAATATAGGCGGCCTTCACAGCTTGAGGGTAGAAGCTGTTTCTCAGTCTGTTGTTGTGACACTTGATAGTCCGGTACCTTTTTCCTGAGGGGAGGGGGGAGAACAGTAGGTGGCCTGGGTGAGTGGGGTCCCCTGCGATGTTAGAGGCCTTTTTCTGGATGCGGTTGGTGTAAGTGTCCTTGAGGAGGGGTAGTGTGGTCCCGATGGTTTTCTCGGCCACTCTAACCACCCGCTGAAGGTTCCTTCTGTCCTCTGCCATGCAGCTGTTGGACCATACTGTGCAGCAGTACGACAGGAGGCTCTCGATGGTGGCTTTGTAGAAATTGATCAGCAGTTGTCGAGGGAGGCAAGCCTGCTTTAGCTTCCTGAGGAAGTAAAGTTTCTGTTGGGTCTTCCCCACCTGGCAGGAGGTGTTGGTGGCCCAGGTGAGGTCAGCTGTGATGTGCACACTGAGGAATCTGAAACTTTGCACCTTCTCCACCTCCTCTCCATTGATGCAGAGGGCAGGGTGCTCTGTGCATGTGGTTGTCCTAAAATCCACAATCAGTTCCTTGGTTTTGCTGGTGTTCAGGTCCAGGTTGTTATTTAGATACCACTTCTCCCTGTAGGCAGTCTCGTTGTTGTTTGTGATGAGCCCTACAACGGTGGTGTCATCAGCGAAGTTGACGATGGTGTTGGTGGTGTGGGTGGGGGTGCAGTTATGTGTGAAGAGAGAGTAGAGGAGGGGACTGAGGACACATCCCTGTGGTGTCCCCGTGTTCAGGATGAGGGTGGAGGATGTGCAGCTCCCTTTCCTGACGTGCTGAGGTCTGTTACTCAGGAGGTCCAATATCCATGCGCACAGTGAGCTGCCCAGGCCCAGGTTGCTCAGTTTGTTGACCAGTTTGAGGGGGATGACTGCATTAAAGGCAGAACTGAAGCCCTGAACAGCATCCTTACGTATGTGTTCTTTTGGTCCAGGTGAGTAAGGGCTGTGTGGAGAGTTGTGATCACAGCGTCTTCTGTTTACTGGTTTGCCTCATAAGCAAACTGGTGTTGGTCCAGATCAGCAGGGACAGTGGATCTGATGTGAGAAATGATGAGTTCCTCAAAACACTTCAAGATGATTGGTGTTAGAGCAACTGGGCGGAAGTCGTTCAGGTTGCTCACCATGTTCTTCTTTGGTATTGGGACGATGGTGGCTGTTTTGAGGCAGGTGGGAATTACAGACTGTTGGAGCGAGAGGTTTAAGATGGTGGTGAAAACCTCTGCTAGCTGGTCTGCGCAGTCCTTGAGGATTTTACCCAAGATGCCATCTGGACCAGGAGCTTTCCTCACATTGACTCTGCACAGGGTTGCTCTGACCTGGTTCTGGTGTAGCTGGATGGGGGTGTCCTCCGCTGTCTCTGCAGGCTGGGGGACCAGGTCACTGCTCCGCCGGTTGAAGCGAGCAAAGAAGTGGTTCCGGGCGTCTGGGTGGGTGCTGTCTGTGGAGGGCGTGGTTGCAATGCTGTCCTTTTAGCCAGTGAGAGACTTTATCCCCTGCCACATGCCTCTGGAGTTGTTGCTATTGAAGTGCTACTCAATGCACTGTTAGTACCTGCGCTTGGCCTCCCTGATGCCCCTCCTCAATTTGCTTCTCGGACTCTTGTAGGCCTGCTGATCCCCAGACCTAAAAGCGGAGTCGCGTGCTCTGAGCAGAGCAGCCAGTTCCCTGCTGAACCATGGCTTTTGATTGGGCAGCACTTTAACAGTCTTTGTCTCAGTCACACACTCAGCACAGAAGTTGAAATAATCCAGCACAGCTGATATGTGTCCTTCCGGGTTTGTCCCCTCAGCAAAAACCCCCTAGTCTGTATTTTCAAAGCAGTCCTGCAGTGCTGAAGTGGCTTCCTCGGTCCACACTTTGACTGTCTTTGTAGCTGGTTTCTGTCTGCAGATGAGTGGTTTATAAGCTGGAGTCAGGGACAGAGACATATGGTCAGAGAGACCCAGATGAGGCAGGGGTCTGGCTTTGTAGGCATGTGGGATATTGCAGTAGACCTGGTCCAGGATGTTTTTCTCTCTTGTGGGAAAGTTTACATAGCTCTGTGACAGAAAGTCTAACAGGTTTGATTTTTGTCCTGCCTCCTATACTTTGTTCCTCCTCATCAGAGACATCGACCAATGACAGCACTGGGAGGTCTGCATGTGCAATGATCATGGATGTAAACTGAGGTTTGTGCCTTTAGAGCTTTGAGACAGAGGAAAAGTTTGCAAAGCTCTGAAAAACAACATTCCTGCTCTTATGATGTGAGGAAGAGGAGCTACTAAAAACTTTAAACAAAAAAAATGTTGGAGAGAAACAGCAGATCCAACACGGTGAGTGACTGCTGACATTTATCCGCAAAAAAAATAGATCATTCAACATCACATTTGGAGAGATAAACAGAAGTCCTGTACTCTGTGTACAGTGTGTTTGTTTTGCGGTCTTCAGTGTTGCCCCTCCTCCTTCCACTGTCATCACATCAGCTGTTACATGCAGTCAGTCTCAGTCGGTAGTCTGTCATGCTCGGCGGATAAGTCACTGTGCGAATTTATGGTGGTCACCTAATCTGACATACTGATCGTCGTTACTGAAGAAAAATTGTGCAGTCTGATCCCGGCGTAAGACACCAACAAGAGTGCTTTAAATTTAAATGGGTCAATTCTAGACGTACTTTATGTTGAAGAAAAAAAAATTTAGTATGACTCATGAAGGATCAATTTCATTGATCAAAAATGCGTAAATAAAAATCTCAGAGACTTTAAGACAAGGAAACTGACAGTGGAGATCTGGTAACTCTCCTCTGTGTTTTAGGACTCATTATTGAACCAATTTAATGACTTTTCTCTTTCTCTTGTATGTGCGTGTCTAGAGTTACCAAAGTGAGGAGAATCTTCATTATGCTGCTCTGAATGTGAACAAAGTCGGCCGCTCCAGAAGACTTCCAGATGACCCACCGAATCAATGTGTTTACTCCGGTGTGAAGCAATAAGTCTGGATGTGTTCTGTTTCTGCCTCCTTGCAATAGCCGACCTATTAGTGTCTATGTTTGGATGTATTTCTGTCTTTTAAGACAGGGCTCTTCAACCATAGCGCCAAGGACCGGTAACTGGCCATAGATCATTCAGCACTGGGCTGTAGATAAATAAAAAAAAACAAATAAGTTAATAATAATAATAATAATAATAAAACAGCTTAAGTTGATCTGCTGCTAAAACCAATGCTATGCTCCATTATTTACTCAGAAGCATCTGTGCTTTTTTCTGCAGACCCACAGTCTTTAATTTGAAGTTTAAACTTCTGCATCTTCTTCCCTTGCAAACCACTCCCTGTATGTTTAACGTTGACGCCACTGAAGCCAAGACCTCATACACTTCCATAAAAACTGCACTAAACTGAACTATCACTATCTAACTATCCCAAAAGGCAGCTTAACATATCCCTGTCAGAGATTCTCAGTAAGGTCACTTTTACAATTTGGCACAAAACTACAAAAATTTGGCAGGTTTGTTTAGGTTTGGTCCAGGGGTGAATTTTCAACATTTTTTTTTTTCATTTTTCACTTTTTGGTTCAATTTACGTTCACTACACCCCATTAAAGAGACATTCATGAGGACTCACTATCTAATATGTAGCTTATGATGTGTTTTGTTTATTGGTCATTAGTCATACTGATCTAATGTTACCATTGATTATTGATGGCTGTCACATTTCTACAGCTACATCCAGAGCACAGGTAGTAGAGTGCATGAACATAAGGTTTAGTTTTTCATTCATCACAGCAGTGACAGGGACAGACAGCACAAGTGTAAAGTCTGCACCGTCAAGTTAAAAGGATAGTTATGCTAGGATCTGGTCATCATTTCAAAATACAACACTCTTCATTCTCAGTTAACAAAAGACAGGTAATTATATTAATGATTTTTATTTTTTTCGGAGGCCTAGTTCCAAATGACACGGTCCTGGTACTGGTCCTCATCCCAATGGTTTGGGACCTCTGCTGTGTAAAATACAGTGCCATGAAAAAGTATTTGCCCCCTTCCTGATTTCTCACTTTTTTGCATATTTGTCACACTTAAATGTTTCAGATCATCACACAAATTTTAACATGAGACAAAGATAACCTAAGTAAATACAAAATGCAGTTTTTAAATGATGATTTTATTTATTAAGGGAAAAAAGCTCTCCAAACGTACATGACCCTATGTGAAAAAGTAATTGCCCCCTGAACCTAATAACTGGTTGTGCCACCCTTGGCAGCACTAACTGCAATCAAGCATTTGCGATAACTGGTGATGAGTCTTTCACTGAGGAAGAAGTTTGGCGCACTCTTCTGCACAGAATTGTTTTAACTCAGACACATTGGAGGGTTTATGAACATGAACTGCCCATTGAAGGTCACACCACAGCATCTCAATAGGATTTAAGTCCAGACTTTGACTCGGCCACTCCAAAACCTTAATTTTGTTTTTTTTTAAGCCATTCAGAGGTGGACTTGCTGGTGTGTTTCGGGTCGTTGTCCTGTTGCATAACCCAAGTGAGCTTGAGGTCATGAGCTCATGGCCGAATGTTCTCCTTCAGGATTTTCTGGTAGACAGCAGAATTCATGGTTTCATCAATCACAGCAAGTCGTTCAGGTCCTGAAGCAGCAAAGCAGCCCCAGACCATCACACTACCACCACCATGTTTGACTGTTGCTATGATGTTCTTTTTATCAAATGCTGTGTTGTTTTTACGCCAGATGTAACGGGACGCACACCTTTCACAAAGTTCAGCTTCTGTCTCGTCAGTCCACAGAACATTTTTCCAAAAGTCTTTCTTATTGTTGAGTCATGAACTCTGACGTCTGTGTAGATTCTCATTCATCCAGGTCATGGTCATCCTGAAGATTCAAAAGCAAGGCAACTGGACTGTGTAGAGTTTGTTGGGAAGACGTTTCACTTCTCATCCAAGAAGCTTCTTCAGTTCCAAATGGCTGGTGCTGGAAGCAGATATTTATCTTGCTAGAGGAGAAAACAACAACAAAGGAAGGGAAGAGTTGGAGAACGACTCATATAAACTTATCACAGGGTGATGTCCAGTTGCCTTGCTTTTGAATCTTCAGCATGAACTCTGACCTTAACTGAGGCAGGTGAAGCCTGCAGTTCTTTAGATGTTGTTCTGGGTTCGTTTTGACCTCCTGGATGAGTCCTCGTTGTGCTCTTGGTGTAATTTTAGGCCGACCACTCCTGGGAAGGTTTGCCACTGTTCCCAGTTTTCTCCATTTGTGGATAATGGCTCTGATTGTGGTTCACTAGAGTCCTGAAGCCTTAGAAATGGCTTTGTAACCCTTTCCAGATGGATAGATTTTAATCACTTTGTTTCTCATTTTTTCTTGAATTTCTTTGTATTGTGGCATGATGTGTTTCTTTTCGAGATCTTGCAACCTACTTCACTTTGTCAGACAAGATCTATTTAAGTAATTTCTTAATTCAACAGGTCTGGCAGTAGTCAGGTCTGGTCTTGAACTCAGCTTGCAAAAAATGTGGTTAATCACAGTTAACTCATGATTTAACAAGGGGGTCAATTACTTTTTCACATAGGGTCATGAAGGTTTGAAGAGCTTGTTTTCCCTTAATAAATAAAATCATCATTTAGAAACTGCATTTTGTATTTACTCAGGTTATCTTTGTCTAATGTTTAAAATTGTGTGATGATCTGAAACATTTAAGTGTGACAAATATGCAAAAAAAAGTGAGAACTCATGAAGGGGGTAATACTTTTTTATGGCACTGTATATCTTACTATCTGGAGTGTTAAGTTAAAATTACCAATAAACTGCTGGAAATTTTAATCCTCATGCCTGATCAGCCAGAAAGACTCACAGAAGCACCCCTGTCATGTAAAGCTTGATTAAAAACATTGAAAGAAGAAGGACTGTGTCTCTTTTATCATTGTGACTTATTTTACTGACACAAGTCATGGACAAGGCAAGCTTCACAGAGTTTAAAGATAACTGAGAACAGAGAAACAGCAGAGCATGAGAAAAGAAGGGGCTCTATCGACAGCCGCGGTGGCCACAGGACTTCAGGGGAGGCTTCTGGCTCAGTGGGGCATCTTTGAGGACCTTAATGCTTGTAGAAACGGGGCCAGTATGTTCTGATCTCAACATTTCTGAAAGCTCTCCTGGGTAAAAGTAAGATTTCACCACTTATAGAAAAATCTTCAAAAATCCCCTCAGGTCTTTAAATACACTCCTTTCACCAAAATGTTTGCTGAGGGTTCAGCTTTTGTTTTGACTCATGTGGTGAGCGTGGTGTGATTTTTCTGAGAAGTTTCTGTTGATGGAAACTTCAGTCACAGCTGACGTGCTAGAACACTGACCACCAAGCCGCCTGCTGCAGCAGCTCAGGTACACTCAAGCAAAGGCGTCTCTTTGTTTGTGTGTTTGTTTTGTGGTTGTAGTACGGAGCTGCTGCTGTGGTGTTCCACCCACTGACTTGCAACTGTCTCATTTTAAAGCGGATCTGGGGGCCTTCGAAACTCTTTTGTTTCATAGAGGAAGTCACCTCCCCCTCCATCGCACACTTTACGGCTGAAGCAGTGGCGCAAAAAGGGGGTATACACTATATGCGGCGCATAGGGGTGCCGCGCTAGAAGAGGCGCCAAAGTGATGGGAAGAAATTATTTCAAATCTGAATTTACTGTAATGAACGGCAGTTTGTGCATGTGTCAACAGTATGATCAAGCACAGGCACGTCAGTGACTGTTAGGGCGCCCCTTCACTTCATCTTCATCCCCTCTCTCTTCTCACCCCCCATCCCCCATAGCGCATGCCTCAGAGGGCGCACCCCCTGAAGCGTGCGCTGGAGTAAGAGAGTGTTGCTTGAATCGTGTTGACAGATTACAGAAAGCTAAAGATGGAGAGGCAAAAAAGAAAGCTATCAGGGGCACAAAACAGAAAAAGGAAGAGGGAGAGGGAGAAAGATTTTAAAGGCATGAAAAACAGCTTTTCAGTTTTTCTTTTTACTCTCTTTTTCTCTCTCTTTCTCTCTCTCTCCCTCCCGCGTGGTAATGTGACAATTATGACCGATTACAAACTCACCTCCTTTGGCACATCCTTGTTTGAGTGTGTTTTTTTTTGTTTTTTTTTCAAAATCCTTTGGTACCCTGAAAAATTTCATAAAAGTACTTTTTTTATGATTAGATGCTACTTTAATAGAAACGCTATTGCTGCTAACAGTGACTGAGACAGAGAGTAAATAGGTCAGAGGTCATCATACAGGATTCAACAGATCACAGAGCCAGCTTTACCCTAAAACCTGTTCCTAGGTCCAGATATGGTGGTTGCAGAAACTGAAAGTGAACACCCTTTGAGAAATAAACCACATTTCTGGGATGTAATAGTCCAGCTTTCAGATATCATCATACCATTGTGTGGATAATGAAGAATTATAGAGGGGGAAATGTTGCACTAACAATTAAAGTAGAGAACGTTATAATAGTTGTGTCTTATTACCTCATGATAAAGAGAAAATAAATGTTAACTGCAATGTAAGAATTAAAGAATAAGTAGACAGAATTTCCTGAGAGATTATTCTTAAACCTCAGTTATGGCATGATGTAATAGAATTATTTCACTTTCCTTTACATACAAGTAGTCCATGAGTACATGGACTACTTGTTCAGATGTCATGACTTAAAGTGGGGGTATTATGCTTTTTTCAAGGCTTTACACCATTGATCATCAACTGGAGGCCCGGGGGCCAAGTCACGCCCCCCAAAGCTTCCTGTCTGGCCCCTGAAAGCTAGTTAGAAAAAGAAAAGAAGATGTGGTTATTATTATACATTGTTTTTTGTTTTTGACTGAGCTCATCACCAGCTGTAATATGTAACTTATAATAAAAGTCTGAATCAAAGACTTATGGTTAGTATTTATACACAAAAACAGGTCGATGGTGGGGGGGCGCTATGTTGGGTCTGCATACCCCTCAAAAAATAGGTAGTTGCACCACTGGGCTGAAGGACATTTTACTTTTATGAAGACAGAGAAAACACGTTGTGTATTGAGAGGTTCAGTGACCAAGTTTTACAAAACATTGGGGCCTTTTTTTCAGATATGTAAGAACTTAACTTCTCTTGATTTCCAAAATATGGAAATCCAAATTTCCATATTTCCAAAATCCTCCAAATTTGACGGTGTATACAGTATGTTTAATGCTCTGGTGTATTGCTTTTGTATTTTAGTCCATGATATATACATTTGTTTCCAGTAATGTTTTGTCTATCTATAACTGTGCTATATAGTCTAATTTATTTGGTTAGTGGGCCAGACGTGAACTTTTCCTTCATGTTATCAAGTTCTGTGGTTGTTTTATGTGTTTTAAATCAAGCTCTATCCGTACACTCATGCTTACAGTATATTTTTCTGCAAAACTTCAATTAAAAAATTGGGTAAAAAATGAATGTCATACATAATTTACAAAAGTAATCAACTTGACTTGAATTAAATAACATTCATCATAGTTTCTGTATGAACTTGAAGAAATGACCTAAATCACTAAGTATCACTTTCTTGGAATATATTTTAACAAACTAGATTTCAAAGCGAAAGCATGCACATTTGAGAATACATTACACCTCTGGCAACCTGCTCCTTCCAGTCTTGAATTGACCTTGAAATTAAGATTTTAAGGCCTAAAAAGTAAAAATACCATAAGGGCTGGATTTTCACAATAAATGCCTTTAAATTAGAACAAATTTTATCTGCCTACAGGGGATGCACAATAATGGATTTTTGCCAATATCCACGGTGCTGATATTTTATTTTTTTTCTGATGTTTATTTTTCATCTTTCTGTCGTCATTGATAGTGTAGGGCAGTGTTTCTCAAATAGTGGGGCACAGTGTTAATTTTGACAGCGCTTTTTGATTTAGTGTTAGTTATAGTCTTCTGCCTTAAATACCTTTTAGCAAGTCATAATTTAGACATCTTAATTGTTAGAATTTTAGTTTAGTTTCACTTTATGAAATTTCACAACATTTAAGTCAATGAAATCTACTTTAAATTTAGTCGACTAAAATACTGTATGAAGTGTAACGTGTAAGGCATTTTTTATGTTTCCTTGAATTTCTGAAGTCATGTTTTACACTTGGATAACATGAAACATTTAATAAACCTTTATTGAATATTTGTAAAGTTTAAATGTATAAATATCCCTTGAAAGTTTGAGGTCTTGTGAATGGGTCTTGAAAAGAAAACTGGATTTTAATTTGGCTATGTTTGCAATTAGTTTATATTCAAGGGAATAAAACAGAAAGAATTTACCTGATTTAGGACTTTTGTATTTGAGGCTGTGTTTATTTTCCTGGTTTGATTTTAAATAATGACAAAAATGTTCAAAAATATTTTCTAAAACATTTAAGACAAGGCAATGCTGTGATTCACTTAAAATGTTTTTAAAAATATTTTTTTATCTACAAAAAGCCCGAGATATTAAAAAAATGTGTGAGAAAAATTAAGGAAATGCCTAAAGATGATTATTCCAACAGGGCTTTTAAAGAGAAACTTTTTCATCAATTATTATCAAAAATATTATTCATTCATTGCGCCTCATACACAAATTTCAGACATTGTGTTGTGAATTTATGAACAGTGGCCAACAACTCACTGCGTCATGGGGCAACAGAAATGTTGGGGATGTTGGTGCTGCTACTTAATAATATTGGCTATCAGAAATAATTAATTACATTAAGTAATGGTGGAAATAATTTACATTTAATCCATCTCAGGGCACCAACCATAAAGGGAAATCGCAAAGGTTAGTGACTATAAGTTTGGAACCATGATTTATAAATAATTTAATAATAAAAACCAAAGTTACCAAATCAGTCACAGTCAAAGTTGAAGGATTTGGAGTTCTGCAGAGAAGAGGTTGGCAAGATTCACTTTTATGCAACATTAACAGACCAGCAACTGATTTTCTGTTCGAAATCATTTATTAGCTAATAAACCAAACATGAAAACATACAATATCTAGCCTAACAAAGTCCTATGTACAAGTGTATATGTGTGCGTGTGTGTGTGTAACAGACAAAGGCAAGATGGCTGCCTCAAAAGGGTGTCTTAAGACCACATGGCTCAAAGGCATTTACAACCAGGACCACATGGGGAGTGGTGGAGGTTAACAAGGTCTCTTTGTTTACGGTTGATGCCTCTACATGAAGTTTCCAAGTTAAAATAAACATCAGTTAGCCATAGCTTAAAGCTTAAAGAACATATTCAATAATCAGTGCACTGATTGTAGAAACTGAGTAGTCCTGTGCTTAGCCGGGCTATGCTATATACCATGTAAGGCCCAGTTACATTACCAAGTCCATGTATAAAGAGGTGTCCTTTCTGGTGATGCTCTGCAAAGTCCAGTCCTGCAGGTTTGGTGATCTCCCAGTGGGTTCCAGGCCGGTCTGGTCCTTCAGCTTCTGGCTCTGAAGACCACTGGTTGCTCCTTTATCCCTTGAGTTAGCAGCTTGATGCTAACTCTGTTGTGTTGCTTCTTGTTGGTTCAACTGGGCACTCCTTTTCCTTAAGCAGGCTCTTGCGTCGCTGTTCTTAGAAGGAATGTGGTGCTACAGTCTGCACTGAGCAGGACTGCAGAAGAAGTCTTGAGGGTGTATTCCTGACAAGAGACTTGAGAGGCCCTGTGTCTCTTTCTACAGGCTGAGAGAGAGCTGAGAGAGAGGAGCTGTGTCCCCTTCTCTGCATGACTCAGTGAGAGACTGCATAGCAGAGCGGGGTCTTAGGCCCCATTTACACGACAACATTGTCACCAAAAACAAAAGGTTTTTCCTTTGCGTTTTCAAAAGCACTCTACATTCACACGGAGATGCGAGAATGACTGAAAACGCTGTAGTGTGCATGCCAGGCAGAGAGCAGCACAGTAAGCAGCACACATGTTGCTCAATAGACAGCCGAAGCTGCTGTTGTTGTTCCTGGGATGCGCGCGCAGCCTTCCTGTGAAAGAGTACTGCGCATGCATCAGCATCAGCTTTTTCTCTGGAAACACTGAATCTCGTCTACACAGACATGGAAATGAAAACATTTTCAAACTTTTCACTCTGGACCTTGGTTTCATAAGTTTGCAGATTAAGGCACCCCGGGCACTCTTCTTGTGTAAACAAGAGGTGAAAACACAATAAAAGCTCTCCATTTTCTCCGAGTACATGCTACAGATCCCAATAATTGCATTCTCACATGGAGGCTGACCATCCTCACTTTGGATTGAGTTTCATTTTGACACACCACTGACAGCAATAAGAGCATCAAAGGGGTGAAGAGTTTTGCTTCAAGACTTTACAGCTGGAGTCAGGAAGAACGATGACATGGACCAATGACATTTGAAGCTTAACTTCATGCAGAGAAGCCACAGAACTTCTCCTTTATGTAAAAAGATTGTAAGTCATATAGAAATCTACCTGTGCGACCACGACTGTTACAGCTACAGCTTAATTTAGACAAATACTTCAACTTCACAACAGACAGCTGCCTGTAATCCTCAGCCTCAGTGTGACGGCCTTCCTGGTTTAGGTCATGTGGTTTTCAGTAAAAAAACTCTTCTGTCTGTGAGAAAGTTGTGCCCATTTAAAACCTAAGCTCTCTTTGTGATGTGTCCTCATTTTGTTTGCCACAAAGCTGTGACTCTAAAACACTGAGACTGTAAATAACCACAAACCTGCTTCAGAGTAGACCAGGGGAGGGAACTGGAACCATGGGGGCCCTATTCACCCACCCTGTATTTAAAATATCAACAAATTGTTGAGCCTTGATTAAAAAGCATGAGAACAAACCCAGTGTCTAACACAGAGTCCTCAGAAATAAAGGCATCATCTAAAAAGTCTCCTTAAAAAAGGAGTCAGGCAGAAAGGGCGAAGGAACAAAAGCCTTGAGATGAAAAAGGTCAAAAAATAAAGGAGTAGAAAAGGGGGCATCAGACAAGAAAACAAGATTAAAAAGTTAGTCAGAAGGAAGGTAGGAATCAGAAGAATCAGAAAAGATGATACCAGACAATAAATGACTCAGAAATTAAGAATTTAGAATAATGGAGTCAGAAGAAGGACTTTTGACTTCCTTGTCTAATGCCCACCATCCTGACTCCCTTTTTGTCTTGTAACATCCTTTGTTACCTCTGCCAAGGAAGTACAGCATATGTTTGTTTGTTTGTTTGTTACTAAGATTACACAAAAACTACTAGACAGATTTTGCTGAAATTTTCAGGAGATGTTGGTAATGGCCCAATTATTACATTCTGGTGGTGATCCATATATATGCCATTAGTGGACGATCGTTTTTGCTCAATAACTAACTAATAATGATATCAACATGATTAAGAGTGCTAGGTGTGGGTCAGGGTCAAGGAATAATATTATGATGTTAACTTTATCATGGAACTATTGCACTCTCTAAGTGCTCACTAGTTCAGTCTGCTTTTTTACTTATTTATGTCAAATATCTTTCTGCCTCCTTTTTGTCTGGCGTCTCTCCTTTTGACGTTTTTTTCTCTAAACGTTTTGTCATGACCCGGGTGGTATTTTTGCTCTGTATAGTGTTTCTTTGTGTTTGTTTGGCTGTCTTGCGAGGTTTCTCCTGTGCCCCTGATATGGCTGAGCGTGTGAGTGTGTGCCTACAGAGTTCTTTTTGATTAGGTATGCCACCCCTGCCTCCTACTAGACTGTGGTCATCGCGCTGCTGCAGGTGATAGGCTGTGGAGGAGGAAAAGGCTTAATATAAAGGGCTTGCTGACGTCACCATAGAAAGAAGGAAATCCCCAACCCGACCAAGCTCCAATCAGAGCATGTGTTTTTCTTTGTTATTTGTTTGTTTCATTATGGTTACGAGACACATCAGCTGTCTGGAGGTGGTTTAAGTTCTTATGTTGTTGTATTACCTAAACTGTGAATAAATTGTACCGATATGTCAGTTTTAAACTGCAGACTGACTCCAGTGGCTGCGTGGGACTCTGTGGATTCAGTGCTATTCATGTTGTGTCTTGGACACCTCTAGATGAAGCATTAAGCTTTTTTTCTGCCATTTTTTAAAACATTTCTCAGATACCATATTTGTGGGACACTTTGTACAAAGTTTGAGACTTGGGTTTTCCTGGGATCTGATCCTGCGTCATCCAAGGTCTAAAACCTGACTCTTAGAACCGATGATGTCAAAACACATCATCCAGTAAAACTAATATAAATGGGTAAAAATAACATAAATGATCATTTGTAAAAGAAAATTGAACACAGCAGTGGTGTGAGGTGGAGGGAGGATTTCAGAGAAGACGCAAACTGTGAAAGTAAACCAGCAGGAAATGCCCTGCTCGGACAAATTCTACTACTGCTGGACCAAATATTAAATACTTGTTCTGTAAGCATTTATTTGATTTTTTGAGGAAACGTTTTTTGAAGTAAATGAAGAAAGAAGAAAGCTTACAATCACTGCTGCGGTTTTTGTGAAGTGTTTTTTTAAAAACGCTGCCACAGTCTCTGGCCACTGTCTGTAATTTACCAGTGAGGTCATGCTTTTGCTTTTGGTTTGTTAGTCTGAGAGCAAGATTTCTGAAACAGATGTTTGTGGTGATCCAAGAACATATGTGGATCCAGGATGTTTTTCAGGGTTTGTTCACACTGTGCCACAGGGCAGTTTTCCATGTTTTTAATAATAACTCTAAGAATCTCCAAAGGCCCTGGCAAAGGTTGGTGCTCCCTGAGCACTTCTAGTTTGCTAAGAATTGTTAAATGATTTGGCAATTGTTTTACTTCATAAGCATGAAAGACAACAGCTTGATGCAAGGCGCTCAATAATGAGGTTGTTTTCTTGTTTGATTTTAAATTAAGCTCACAATAATGGTGACAAAAAATGTCAAAAATGTGCTCAGAATCTTTTATTTTAAAAAAGCTATCGGTATAAAAAAGATGCAACATTATTGTTTTCCAATAAAAAAAAATAAAAATAAAAGAATGAGACACTGATGTTCAAAAAAGTTTGTTGGACAGTTTGATATTTCATCTTTTACTGTTAAAAATATGAGATGGTTATTTACATTTATATTTTCACTTTTGAAACACTAGTTACTGTAGGGGTGTGTGGGGTAGTTCGATGGGGGATGTTACAGAAATCACTTCATTACAGGTTAGTGCTCACTCCTCCACACTTTAAACTCACACTATGTCCCATTGTTGCAAGAAATTAATATGCAGCAGGTGGTGCACATGCCTCACAGGAAGTAGGTTGCTGGCTTGAACCCTGCATGGAGTTTGCACATTATACCTGTGCATGCATGGGTTCTCTCCGGGCACTGTGGCTTTCTCCCACAGAAAAACATGCACTCTAGGTTAATTGGTGACTCAAAATTGTCCTTGGGTAAGTGAGTGAGTGGTTGTCTGTCTGCGATCGAGGGCCGCCTCTCACCCAATGCCAGCTGGGATAGGCTCCAACCCCCAGGCATAATAAGCAGTATAGATAACAGGGGTATAATGATCCATCGATCTGGATCGATACATCGATTGGTTAAGCAATGATCCAATCAAATCGATGGAAACTTAAAACATCGATCAACATCGTCATCTTCAACACCTTTATTTTGAAATTCTGAGCGGATATCCGTTTCACCGCTTCCGCCCAATAGCGTCTCGTTCTGAAGTTTCAACTTTACAGGGCTCTCAAGTCTCACGCATTCAGCGTATGAGACGCGCAACTTTTCGCTCTCTCACACACCACACACTTTCTCCTGCTTTAAAATGTACTGTGTAGCGCCCACCGAGTAACACCGCTATATGCTAACGTGTAGCAACACGCTGTTAGCATCACAGAGCTAAACGGAGCTTTACATGTCAGCCAATCAGAAAATAGCACTGCTGTATCTGGGTAAGATACGGTCGATCTGACAGCAGAGGATGCATGCTGCACACACACGGCGGGAGTAATCACACGAGTACAGTAAGTTTTCTCATCATTTTATTTTGTAGCGCTCTGATTAATGAAATTACTTATTGTATGAAAGGAAAACAGTGAGAGCTTGTTCTTATTCTTCCTCCAAACCTACCATTAAAACAGTGAAGTAAAGTCTAGAAACACCTGACAACTAATTAACCCAATATCAATTTTAAACATGATTCGATCATACAGACCGTTGTAATCCTCCATAACCTATCATACCCAAAGGTCAGCACATAGTTTCACATTTCAGTAAGAAACCTGTCAAAACGTAGAAATCGCTTTGTATTTCTTTCTTGCTTTAGGTGAAATGTAGCTGATTGTGTTCAATGAGTACATAATATCATCTTAAATCGATGATCGAAGACCCCTGAATCGAAATCAAATCGTGGCAGACTTTGTGATATCGGCAAATATCGTATCGTTGTCCAAAGAATTGATATCGATATCATATCGTATCGTCATGAAACTGGTGATTTACACCCCTAATAGATAATGGATGAATAGATGGCCGCAATGATTCTTATAAAACTCTTTTATGAAGAATTTATCCATACAAAAAAAAAGATTTGTAGTTAAATCCGTTCACTCATTCAAGCTTGTGGTTTGTGTGGGCTTGTTCTGTTTAGCTCTTTAAGTCCTTAAATATTACCAAATATTGCCAACCTGTGAGAGCAAGTAAGCCATTGAGCAGCACATTTTGGCCTTGTTTACACAATAACGAAAACGGCCAAAAACTGAGAGTTTTCGTTGCATTTTTGCCTTACGTTTACAGGAGAACGGTGCCCGGATTGCCTGAATCCACAAACTTTTCAAAACCAGGGTCCAGAGTGAAAAGTTTTGATAGCGTTTTGGTATCTGTCTCCATGTTAACAGGAATCAGATTTATCAGGGAAAACGATGACACATGGTGCATGCGCAATATTCTTTCAGATGAAGGTTGCGCCGCACCTAGGAACAACAACATCAACAACAGCTTCCGCCGTCTACCGAGCAACATGTGTGCTGCTTCAGGTGCTCGGTTTGTTATCCAGACAAAAATATACAGACAGATTTGTTGTCCAGACAAGAAACTCCTGTGTCTTCGTGTGTCCACTCGCCATTGATGTGCAAAGTTTGTCTTCATCGGAAAGAGTACGCGTGTTATAACACACTGTTTTACTGCAAACCTACATCGCCAACTACTGGCCTGGCATGCACGCTACATTGTTTTCATTTGTTCTTCCCTGTATGCACACGGAGCACTTTTGAAAACGCAAAGGAGAAAACCTCTGGTGACAACCTGAAGATTCAAAAACAAGGCAACTGGACTGTGTAGAGTTTGTTGGGAAGACGTTTCACTTCTCATCCAATAAGCTTCTTCAGTTCCAAATGGCTGGTGCTGGAAGCAGATATTTATCTTGCTAGAGGAGAAAACAACAAAGGAAGGGAGGAGTTGGAGAACGACTCATAGAAACTTATCACAGGGTGATGTAACCCAACACTGTGGTGTAAACGGGGCCTTAGATACAGGCCTTAATCTTTCATGGTAGTTTTGGGGACAGACTTTGTAATTCTGGCTACATAATTAGGTCCCTTGAAGCTTGAGAGCCCAGGACGACTTCCTCCTTTGCCTGAAGATAAACCCGCATGGACGTGTCATGTGTCATCAGTACTAAATCTCAATGCTGACAGAAGAATCAAGAAATTTCGGGCTCAAACTGCACATCATTTCAGACTTGTTTGCTCTTTTTGATGTAAATAAAGAGACAAACGAATACAAACAACAAGAGGACTCCTGTTCTAAAGATGGAGAGGTAGACCAGGATTCTCATCTGTGTCGTCTGGTCATCAGGGGTCGTCTTTGACAAGCAGCTTGCTCCCAGGTACCGAACAGTATCTCCCCACATGAGGCCACGGCGCAGTAGTAGGTCCCAGCATCAGAGGAGCTGACATTCATCTTCTGGAGATGGTAAACACAGCTCTGTGAGAGGGAGCCGGCTGTGCAGACCTGTCTACACCCGGCCTCCTGTGTGTGAAGGACTCCTTTGTTGGATCCTTGTCTGAACCAGTACACTCTGTGATCTTCGTCACAGGTCCCGACGTGGATGGTGCAGTTCATGGTCACGGAGCCTCCATGCTGGACGGCTTCAGATACTGGCCCCTGGTTGATTTCTTTCAGGCTGGCTCCTGCATTCAAGAGAAGGGGAATAAGGAAAATCAGTCCAAATACAAATAATTTTCTTTTCTTTAGATGGAAAATCAAACTTTTTAGGATTTTTGTACTTATATTAAGGTATCCAGGGCAACACAGAAAAGCTGATATACCCCAACCAAGCTCTTTGTTTGTAGTCCACCTAGGGCTGGGCAATACTACCAAACAGTGTTAATTTTGCTGACTAATTATTTTCTCCATAGTTTTTGTCAACAACCTTTTTTCCTATGATGAAAACTAGACAGATACTTACAAAAACAAGTGCAAATGGACAAAAACTAAAACTAAATTAACTGACATTTTCATCAACAAATAAAACCTAGATGAAAATGTTTGACAGAGACTTAATCCAATCAGACCTAATATGGTCATGTAGAAAGTAGGGACAAGTTAGGAATATATCCAATCACAGCTACTTTGGTTGTGTGGAAAAGGTTAGATAACTTAAGAGGGACATCCAGTCACAGCTGCCTTAGCTTCATGGTGGTGGGATAAGTTGTGGAGCGATCCAATCAGAGCTACTCTCTTTATGAATTGATATATTCATGTAGAGCAGGTTCACTGTTTGTTGTCAGTTCTGGTATTGTAACTGAGATGCTACTGAGATATTTGAAAATTATTCATCAGTAATTTAAGGAAATTTATTTTAATTTTGAAATGTATAACAAAGCCCTTTTATGGAATTGAGTTGATGATAATAGTTATCATTGTTTTTAGTTTCCAAGGCCACTTTTGAAGAGTTTGTTATAATAAGGCTTAGTTACATGTTTTCACTGCATTCACACAGAATTAGGAGCCTCTCCATCTCTGAATATTTAATTCTAATGATAAGATGGAAAGTTAAGCCTGAGGCGATGTCCACAGATGCAGTCACTTCAAATGCATACATTCATGTGTGGTCAGGGCTGAACGGGATAATGTTTGAACATCACCATCATGAGGTTATTGTGGACATTATCAGAAATACTTAATAGTGCAGGCTTCAAGTATAAAATCAGAAATCATGAAGCTGCTGGGTCTATGAGGGGACATGCCGCGGCACTCTTCATTATCAGGAAGTCTTTTTTGCATGACTTCCTGACGAAGGCTTGATGCTGAAATGCGTCAAAGTTTATTTTTAAGGTCTACATGACCATCCTGTTAAAATAAAGGTATTTCAATAGTATTAAGAGAGTGCCTTGGAGTCTTTTCTTTTGCTTCAATGACTTTGTGAATCCCATTACAAACAGCAGCTCAAACAAACTCTCTGTTGAGTCCTGGAACCACTCCTTTCCTTTTGTCTTTCAAAAATAAGAAGATGTTGTGTTTTCAAAGCAACCCTGACACATAAATAATGCTAAATTGTGAATTCACAGTGATATAAAATAATTTAACAGTAAAATATTGTGATTTTACAACATTTTACTGTAATTATACAGTGACTCAACATACAATTACAGTCAAATTACAGTAAAGTGTTGAGAAATCACACTATTATTACTGTAAAATTACCATAGAGTATTAGCGATTCACAACAATTTACCGTGATTCTTTTTTTTTCTCAATCTTACTTTTATTGGGGTTTTGTGTTTTCAAAACAGAAGTTATACACAAATGAACAATGTACAAAAGTTCCATACATTCTATTATTCTGGAAAGAAAATATATAATAAATAAATAAATAAATAAATAAATAAATAAAATGGAACAGAATAAATAAAATGGAGTGTCATGTTACATCAGTTCTTTCAGTCATTCTCTCCTTCATGGGTTTGTCTTGCTAAAATAATCCATAAAAGGTTGCCATATCGAGTAAAATAGGTATTCCTTTTCTCTTAATGAGTATTTTATTTTTTCTAACTCCAAGTATTGCATTAAATTATTTAATAAAGCTGCATGGCATGGGGGTTTTCTCTGTTTCCAATTAAACAAGATCAATTGTCTTGCCAACAGTGTTATATACCGAATCATGTTGTTTTGGTGACTCGATAGTTGTACAGTAGTAGGTTTTACTCAAAATAATGCTGGCAGTGGATCAGGTGAGAGTTGTTTCTGTAAAACCTCAGATAGAGTTTGAAAAATCTTATCCCAATAATTAACAATTTGTGGGTAACCCCAGAACATATGTGCTTTATGGTACTATTGAATACATGTTGAATTAGTAGAAGATGGCCAAATTTTTTTCTAATCTGAGACCAAATTTTTACTGAATGAACTACAACATTTCTGACTTTTAAGTCAGAGATAGGGAGGGGTGAGTAGACCATTTCCTGTAATGAAGAGGCATGACAGCTATGATTTTCCATCCTTGACCAATCAACACTCTGTGGGTGACACCAAAAAGACATAGATCTTAAACTGTAATACATGACCAGTAACATAACCAAAAGCTTGGTATTCCCATCCCTCCAAGCCCTTTTGATCTGTGTAAAAACACTTTCCTGATTCTGGGGGTCTTCCTGTTCCAAATATAATGGGATATTAAGGATTCTAATTTTTTATTATTATTATTATTATATGATTTATTTAGGGATAGGGATGGTCAAGGTCAAGGTCAACTTTATTATCCCGAGGGGCAATTTGTTCTGCAGCCAGCAGTATCACACAGACAACAAACCAACAATAAATACAATAAATAATCCATTAAAGGCAGTAAATACAGCACCAACATTACAGAGAGTTATCCAGCAGAACAATGGCTGAACCAAAGAATTCTTCATCCTATTGGTTTTGCATTTACGAACACTGTATCTGCAACCTGATGGAAGCAACCTGAACTCATCATGCAGGGGATGACTACGATCATCAAGGACTAGCTGGGCCTTCTTCAGAGTCCGCCTCTGGTACAACATAGTCAGGTCATTAAGTGTGGTGCCAGAAATTCTGCTACACACTTTAGTGATGCCCCACAACCTGTTTCTGTTTTTGAGGGTGAGTAGCCCATACCAGCTGATAAAAGAAAAGGTCAGCACAGACTCAATAAAACATGAATAAAACATTTTCATGAAAGTGTTATCCACTTTGAAACTGCAAAGCTTACAGTAAAAATACATCCTCTGATGAGCTTTGTTACATATAGCATCCACCTGAGACTCGAACGTTAGCCTGTGGTCCAACACCGTCCCCAGATATTTATACTGCTGGACCACCTCAACAGACTGGTTATTAATGACGACGGGAGAGAAGACTGTAGGATTCTTCCTAAAATCTACAATCATCTCCTTGGTTTTGGACACGTTCACGTTTAAAAAGGACGAGATACACCAACACTGAATGCACTGAAATATAAATAAGAACTTGGGTAGAATATTTATTCTGATGATATTTATACGTCCTGCTAATTGAATTGAAAAGATGTGAAAATTCCTGACTAACATTGATCTCAAGATATTTAAACTGACGTGAAATTGTAAATGGATAAGAAGTGAAAGTATTTATGTTTTGTTTTGCTTCTGACTTGATGGGGAATAATATGCTCTTAGGTAAATTCAGTTTATATCCTGACACCAGTCCAAATCTTTTGAGGAGCATAAGTATAACTGGTATCAATTTTCAGGGTTTGTAATGTACAGTAATATATCATCTGCAAATATAGATACTTTGTGTTCTGTTCCTCCACTCCTCACTCCTACATATTCCTTTGTTATCCATAAAGAAATGTCCAGGGGCTCAATGGCGAGTGTGAACAGTAATGGCGATAGGGGCAGAACACACATTATTCGTCCGTACTGAGGCCTGTGGTTGAGCATACAGCAGGGTTCCCACTCTTTTCGACAAATCATTTTCCAGGAAGTTTTCCAGTGTCACATAACCAACTGAAGTTACAATACTGGTGTGGGCAATTTTCAAGTTAACCTAGCCTTCTAAAAAACAAGATTAGAAGTTGATGACCGATATCTCTAGCTAGCTCCACTGTATCATATTGAGCTTAATATATATTTATTTATAGCTGTCAGGCATGAACGCTGTCTGCTAGCTACCTTTTTAGTCTGGCTTTTATGTAGTGTCTTACTATTATAAATTTATAGTTTATACTTTTTAAAAAAAAATCTTTATTTACTCTGTTTTTTCCAAAATGTATTTTGTTGATTTACTGTTTAAGTAGCCAAAATTATATTTTGTATGATTTTTTATTATTTCTTTTTGTCACCATTGTATTGAGTTTTTAATATTTTATTCTTTAACTTGCATTTATTTAATCTACTCATATTTTATGGCTAAGTGTGCATTAGTTACTAAGGACAATTTTACTTTGTTTCCTATGTTTAATTTTTGGTCACTAACAAGGTAGATAGAAGGTAAATGATTTTCATTTCAAGCTTTTCCAGGACATTGCACTTTCTACCTCATTTTCCATGTGTTTTCCATGACTGGAAAATTGGTCATTTTCCAGGTTTTCCAGGACGCATGGGAACCCTGATACAGTATTTTATTAAAAGCAATAAACCAAATTTATTGCGATTCTTAACTGAAATTACAGTAATCTGAACATGCATGACTGTAAAATCAGTGTCCTATTGTCAGAGTAGAGAAAGCTGTTGTCTACTGCTCACAACAGCCACTTATTACATCACTGCTGTGTAATCACCGCAGCTTCAGTAAGTTCCTGTAAATTTACACAAGGAAATACTGCAAACACCTGTAAATCCTGGTTTTTATTATCAGTGTGCTCAGTCTTAATCGTTAAGATCAAACACACACTGAATGAAGAGCATTTACGGTTAACTCAGTAACTCATTTGTGAGTTTACTGTTCGGACCTCCAAAGCCAACATAGTAAAGGCTTAAGCCACCTAATATTCAATCAGATAAAGAAAAGTAAAAATAAAAATCCCAGTACCTTTAACACTTAAGAAGACCCCTTCTCCAAACTCCACCATGTTGGAGTGTGAGCTCCCGCAGAAGTAAGTGGCTGAATCTGTGAGTTGGACGTCAGAGATGTGTAGATGATTGGACGCCGGCTCTGCCCTCAGCAGGGAGAATCGAGGGTTCTTTTCCATCCAGGGCGACACTTTGGACGGTTTGTCATATTTGTAAATGGTAGACAGGAGCTCGGGTTGACCTCCGAGGATTTGTCGGTACCAGGAGAAGTGCATCGCCACTTGGCTGCTGTAGAAACATCTTAAAGTCACGTTGCCCCCGATGGTGGCAGATATCACCCCCACGTCCTGCTTGACTGCAGCAGAACAGACCACAGCTGAAAGGTAAACTAAAGACAGAAACATAAGCTCGTTTTGTAATTTAACTTCAATTCAAACAAACAGTAAAGGAGGAGACTTACATACTCCACAGAGGACGGTACAGAGATTCATTGTCACAGCTTTTTTAAGAAGTGACAGCTCTGAGCCGAGGAGCAGACAGCTGAAAAACAGGGTCACATTTGATTGGTTGATAAGAAGGTCAAACCCTGTGACATTTAAACTCAGCAGAAATGGTTTAACGGCTAACCCGCAGTGAAGGTGCAGGATGTCCTACAGTGGCGGTCTGTAAGCTGTGATGTGAAACAGTCTGTGTGAAAGTTTTGGCTTTAAGACTCAAAATGGGAGGCAGACACCCTCTCAGAACTTTAGGTTAGACTTAAATATTCCTCTGATAAATCCTTCAGTACAAGACCAGCTCAGGCCTGGACCAGCTCCTAGCTCATAGTTGAGCTGCAATAGGCTTAGACTGCCGGGGGTTTTGGCACACTGAGCTCCTCCCTCTCTCTCTCTGTCTAACACTTTCTCTCCGTCCTCTCTCTAAATATGCCTTTGCTCCTTTTCGTTTGCTCCTGTGCTCGTCTCTGGGTCTTGTCTTGTAGGCGGTCTGGGATCCTTGGTGCCTTGCTGTGGACTTACAAAGCTTAAATAACTACAATTACAATTATGTGGCCAGTCCTTTAGCCCCATTCATTCATCATTACAGTTCCTGATATTAACTTTGGAATATGAATATAATAATATATTTACCTCCGCCAAGGAGGTTATGTTTTTGCTGGCATTTATCTGTCTGTCTGTCTGTTTGTTTGTTTGTGTTCAAAATAACTTGAAAAGTTCTGAACGGATTTGGATGAAATTTTCAGGAATTGTTGGAAATGGGATATGGAAGAACTGATTTAATTTTGGGGGTGATCTGGATCACCGTCTGGATCCAAGAATTTTTTAAAGGATTCTTTAACATTGTGAGATAGGACCATTTTCGCCAAAGTGGACCAAAGCTGCTTGGCGAAGTCTGCACTCTCAGAGTGCTTTTCTAGTTAAATACATACAATGCTCAGCATAAATGAGTACACCCCTTCAGATTCGTCAGAAAATCTTTAGTTTCCTTTCAAAATCAACATTTTCTAAGGCATACTATACCACAAAATGCTCCCCCAAATATGGGCCATTGATTGCAAACAAGATTTTTACCTCCACCAAGGAGGTTGTGTTTTTGCCAGTGTTTATCTGTCTGTCTGTCTGTTTGTCTGTCTGTTTGTGTTCAAAATAACTTGAAAAGTTCTGAACAGATTTGGATGAAATTCTCAGGAATTGTTGGAAATGGGGTATGGAAGAACTGATTAAATTTTGGGGGTGATCTGGATCACCTAGGCGGAGGTCTGCGCTCTCTGAGTACTTTTCTAGTTTAAGTTGCACACAAAAAAAATATTTTTCTCAATTTCAGATCAGAATGCAAAAATGACTATGCACCAATCAAAGTTGTGGAAGCAAAGCTAAACTTTAGTTATCATATTACTCTTATTTTAATCTTATGGTAAAAAAAAATTATGTTAAACTCAGCTCTGTCAAAACTTGTTCCTTAATTCATTTAGATATTAATTTATACATTACATTTAATAGGGGTTGTACTCATTTATGCTGGGCACTGTATATTTATATACATATATTTGTATATATGCAGTTATGTGTATCTATAAAATGAAGAGTATGTCTTTAGCCTACTCTGTTCATTAAATCCTTTATTTATTCTCAAAAAGACATTGAGGTTTCCCTCAGTATCAATGACGTCTAGATCACAGACATTATATGAACAATAAACAAACTCAATCAATCAATCCCAACAGCAAATGAATCAATTAAAACAGTTACAAACAGAGGAACAGTGGTCAGTAATCAAGGTCTTAAACTCTGTTAGAGAGGGAAAGGCTGTTCTCTTTAGAGTTTGTTGAAGGGTATTCCATGATTGAGGGGCGTCAAAGGAAAACAATAATTTATCGAGTTCAGTGTAGACTCGAGGAGCTTTCAGAGGGAGTGAACCAGAAGAATAAATCATGTAGGAGCAATCACAAGACTCCAACAGGTTTGTGAGGTAGGATGGTAGCCTGTTAGTAAGGGCTTTAAAAAAAATATACAAAAAACAAATGTTTGTTCAAGAGACGGCCAACCAGCCTTCTCATAGAGGGTATGAATCAGAGAGCAGGGTGGTATACCGAGTCCAGGGGCTTGAGAGTTGATTTGTAGCATGTCTATACATTATCCAAGATTATGGCGATAATCCAAGACTATTGTAAAGTGCCTTGAGATAACACTCGTTATCTCGTTAAATGATCCTAAATATCATAATACTGCATTTCAGTAATATTTATTGTCAATTTTCAATGCAGGATATGTTTTACTGAGTGCACAGCTAGCTCTTTACCATAAATAAAAGTAGTCCCAGGTTGTATAAAAGTCAACATCTTCAGAAAACAATAAACAAAAAGTGGCTCTTTTTAGAAAAAAAAAAGTGCATACAGAGCAGTGACTAAAAATGTTTATCTTCTTTTTTCTTAAATGAAAGAGATCCCAGCCTAAAAAAACTTAAGGCCTACACTTCAAGTAAAAAAAAAGTCAACATCTTCAGAAAATAAGAAATCAACACTAAAAAGTACAATTATCTGTCTCTGTAACTGCTTTTGTGTTGTATTGTTGCAATATAATGTAACAACAAAGTTAAAGGAAGATACATTTTTGTTTGCAGGATTTCGCCCTCTCTCTCTCTCTCTCTGTGTCTTTCGGTCTTTCTCTCTCTTTCTTTCTATTTTTCCTTTTACACTAACAGCGCTACACGTGTTGCATGAACTCACACTCACAAAATAAACAGAATAGGTTGCTAGTACTTACAAAACATAAAACATTCAAAAACAAACTAGTGCAAAAAACTGTAGAACTGTAGCAATGAAAATTACACAAATAAATGATCCAATTGATTAGTAAACAATTAGAAAATAAACCTGACAAATGAACAGGATCAGCACCGCGAACACCACAGCGCACCTACAGTGCAAAAGCTCTCAGACCTCACACCCCTTATCAGCATTTACCACACAGGTCGGTCACAACCTTTGCAGGTGACAAGGTTCTTACATTTTTGCACTGGCTGTTTTTTTCGGCACTGCCTCCTGTTTGCTGCAGCTCATGCTACAAACATGATAGCGGAGGGAAATCCCCTCCGCTAAATGTGTTTACGTCTCATTCTAAGCCGGCAGCAGTGGTTTAAGAAATAAAGTCTCAGAAATCTTTAGTGCTTCATTGGACAACCCTATAAGCTTCAGAAAAAAAAACAGAACATATATTTAGGAAAACTCATGACATAACAGCTTGTGATCAGACCACCAGACCCCCGAAGCAGTTCTTAGTGTTAACTGGAGTCTATATCCGCGACCGTCGGAAAAATGCTCCATTAAAATTTATTCTCATGAATTTATCAGAGATTGGTCACAGGTCCGAACAGAACCATAACTCGGTCTGGATCTTGACCGATATCCACCATTTGGTGATGCCTAAACTACAGCAATGCTAGCTGCTGTTCATGTTGTAGTCCTTAAAGTTTTCAGCTCAAACTTCAGTCTTCGGTTGTCAGTCAACATTTGTGTGGTAATAACTTTAAATGTGTTCACTCTGAATCTCAATACTTTTAATCCTGTGCAACAAAGTAAATTGATTCTGGACTTACTGCATAGACACATAAGAGCGTCTTTCAAGACAACCCTACGTTTCAGAAGTTACACAGTGTTAGAATATCTAGGACCGTTTCCATTGTAGCCTTATCTATAAAGAGCATTTCGTACCTGTGTGCCTGCACCAGCAGGTCACACTGGTGAGGAGGACACCACTATATTTCATGCTGAGATGCTTTTTCAAAGTCACTTTATTTCGGGCCAGAACATAAGCAGAGGTTAAAGGTGCAGGTGGTAGAATTTTGCAAGCCAATGGTAATTTTTTTGTGTTCCATTTATATCAAATGTTGGAATATCCATTGAGATCCCTTTATGAGAGTAGTATAATTGCACTAGTGCGAGATCTCTACGTTTCCATCCGTCTCAGTTATGAGCTGTCAAAAATTTTTGACTGCTCCAGGTATCTTTGACCAACCAGAAGAGCCTCTGAGGCTCCTATCCTGATTGGTCGAGGGGCGGCGCTTCGTCCTTCATCGTGATTGGTTGTAAAGCTCTTCGTTCCCGTGAACGCGCATGAGGAAGATGAGGAAGAAGAAGAAGAACAACAAATCTCGTACAATGGCGGACAGCAATAATCCAGCAGGCAGCGGGAAAGTGCCGATTCCACCTATGCCCCAGGCAGCTTCCACCAAAAAGACAAGGACCATGGAAACGCTTACCGAAAAGCGAGAGTACAAGAAGGAGGAGGACCGTGCGCAACATAAAACAAGAATCAGTGTCGGCGTTGCATTCGAGAGGTGGCGGACCCTTCAGGATCTCAAGGGTTTCAAATCCGATGCAGAGCTAGCTACGTTTCTGTTGGACAGGTAAGTTTTTTTTTTCCTCGTATGTTGTTTCACAACATGCACTATATTTCTTGGTTTTATAATATAAAACAAACAAATATGTTTAGATTCTCTCTTAGATGAGTACCTTATTGGCATGTACTCTATAAGTGAAAGCACAGTCTGTTTCCCCCGTGGGGCTTTGTAAATCTCAGTATCAGACATTGTTGCAGCAGTTGTGTTGCTCGTCGTTGAGAAGCCTTTCCTTAAACAGCTCACTGTACTGGAGTGTTTTTGATACCGATGGGCACAATGTCGTGTTTGCGGGCACATTTTTGTGGGAGGGGCTAAACTCACGTGAGGGAGTGATCTTAGAGAAAATAGGACGGGAGGGGCTGTGCTGGTTTTTTAATCGCCATCTTAGCTGGCTGTGTGCCAAAATCTTACCAACGGCACCTTTAATATATAAAGATGATGTTGCTCTTGTTTTCCTAAAATAAAGGGTTATAGATGGTTTTTCCTCCACAAGCATTAAATAATGTATAAAGGATAGAGAAAAAGAGAGAGTGCAGGGTCATTACTGTTTGTTTCTATAAGACAGTGTCAGTCAGTGAACAGTCTGTTTCTGTCTGATCTGCTCTCAGATAAACTAAGAAACATCAAAACAGATGATAAAACAAAGATTCTGTATCTTTTTTTCACCTTTTTCTCATGCTATGACTCCATGTGTTATGACTGTGCAGTTTTCTCTTCAGCAGCGATATCTCATCAAGAAAGACCGTCCGCCTTTAGGTTCATCAGAGATAAAATATACTCCTTTAATGAGGGCCAAGGGTGAGCTGCTGTAGCATCAGGTTCTGTGTTATGGGAACAAACTTCTTCAGCACTGAGCAGCACATTTTTGGTTTCGTGTTTGTTGCCCCTCATCACGTCTGCCTTAAAACTCTCTCACCACAGAAGCACTTTGGTTAATCAGATGTGCGCTGATCTGATTCATAACTTAAAAAAGTCATCCTTTATCTGCAGAAGTAAAAGTCTCTGTCTCGATCGGTGACATCAGTCTGATGTGGAGGCTCTGATTGGCTGCAGCAGGAGGAGGAGTCAGCTATCTGCAGTGATGCTAAACCTGAGACGCTTACGTTCATCTGTTACTGATCGTTCGCTTCAACAATCAGTGTCCTCAGTTCACAAACGCTTATTGATAGTTGTTAAAAGGGAAGCGGGTGCATCAATTGTCTTAAGCAGTTATTTTGGAAACATTTAGTTTTTATAAAAAAATATTCTACATTCTGCCAATGTTTTGTCTCGTAATGAAGCAAAACACAGATTTTCAGCCCCCAAATTTGATGGTATCCATCTATCAAATAGTCAGTCCAGCCTGTGTGGCCTCACTGGGGAGACCACTGAACCCTCTGTCTGGCTACTTCACCACACATCTGTGGAAAGCTACGTTACCATGACCTGAATGTTGCTTCAAAAAAGCATCTACACCATCAGCACCAGTGACTCAGTTAATGTCACTCACCTTTTAATATGGAGCCCCATGTTGGTGTCCCCGTGCAATACACTGAACATCAAATTGCTCCCACTGCTGCGCCGTTGGCAAGTAGATGGATATCAGAATCTAAATGTCATTAGCTAAAACTGATGGACCACCATCATGGAAACTTCCCCCCTGAGTGAGTGAATGTGAGTGTGAGAGATTCAGTGTGACAGGTGGTGAAAAGCGTCTCAAGTGTTATGATGAGTTGAAAGGTGTTAAATAAGATTGAGTGTATTTCTTCTCACTCAAGTCCATTTACCATAACTGACATACTGTGTTTACCAATTGCACAACCACAGAAACCACCCCAGTCCTTCCTTCTGTCTGCCAGATGCATACCCTCTGAAGACAAACAGCGTTCAGGCGGTAGCTGGTGTTATACTGCTCAACTTAGAGGGCTCATGTAGTGTTAAACCCTCTGTGTCAATTAAGTCACAGAGGCTAATGAGGGGACTGCCAGAGCCATAACAGAGGAAAGCCAGGAGCATGAAGAGCCAATGGTGGTGCACAAAGCTGTTGATGAGTGTCTGACTTTGTGTTTAGGCTCGTGCAGTGCTGAGCTCTCTCATGAAAGACCATACAGACACAAACTCACTGGCCACTTTTTAGGCCACACCCATCCAACTGCTCATTAATAGAAATATCTATAAGCCAATCATGTGACGGCAAGTCAATGAAAACAGGCATATAGATGATCTGAAGAAGTTCAAACCAAGCATCAGAGTGGGGAGGAAAGGTGATTTAAAGGGGACATATTATGCAAAAGTCACTTTTTTAAGGCTTTTGAACACATTTGTAGGTATTTGGTTTTGCTCCTAGCCCAAAACATGTGAGAGTAGACAACAAAACCTGTATTTAGCAGGCTGCATGAATGTAAACTCATGGTATTTGGTGAGCTGTTGAGCCTGTGGACATATTGGTACATAACAAGCATTTTATTTGCATAAGCCTACCTCTACCTGAGTATCCCCATCCCCAGCTTGAGAAGTTTCTTTGTGAAATGCCGCCATTGTTGTTTTCAACAATGTTAGTTAGTTAGCAGGAGATCGACGAACACCATGTCTAGGCCCAAAACCTGTCACTGCTTGGTCGTTGGCTGTAAACGGCCACATATATCTTCACATATAGACTACCAGCCTCAGAGGACCAAAGGGCCCAGTGGATTAATTTTATTTTTGAAGGGAATGAGCAGCTACAGTCGGCTAAAACCTGTGTGTGTGTGTGTGTGCCAGTCACTTCACGTCCGACTGCTTCTTCAACTTCAGTCAGTTCAACTCAGGACTGGGAACTAGACTTTTCCTGTTAACGTTATTATTTAAAGTCTGAAGGATAAACTTCAATGTATGAGCATTCCTACATTAATCAAGAGAAATTTAACAGTTGGCTGAATATAAACAGTCCTTTACTTTCCCATTACCCCTCTGTTTCATCTAATATTAGCCCGTAGAGTAGGCTAAGCTGTGTCCAACTGCGGTGACTAAGCCAAGCTTAGCATGTTGTGCCCTAGCCTGTAATGTTTGGGGGAAACCGCAATGAATTTACAGTTTGTGTGTGTTCAGGATTGTAACGTTAAGTCCTCGTTGTATGTTACTGTGTTGGCCGCTGTTAAAATGAATAGAGATATGAGTAAGACTCAAACAGCTCTGCTCTGGCTCATTTAGCATATTAAGGCGACCACCCTCAAACTGAACAGAGGTGTTATGTGAACGTGGAAGGAAAGCAGCTGTGCTTCATTCATCGGCTTTTTGGACCAAAGCATTGTACTAACATTTCATGAAAACATCAAGGACCTATGTTGAACTGCAGAAAGGAGCAAAAAATGGGACCTTTAATGGACATCATTGGTGCCAGACAGTCTGGTTTGACAATTTCACAAACTACTGGGATATTCATGCAATAGCATCTCTAGGGTTTCCAGAATGGTCTGAAAAAGAGAAAATATCCAGTGAGCTGCAGTTCTCTTGCTTTGTTGATGCCAGAGGTCAGAATGGTTAAAGATGATAGGAAGGTAATAGGGACTCAAATAACTTCTTAAGACAATTTCTAGATGCACAACACATCAAATCTAGAAGCAAATGGGCTACAGCAGCAGAGGGCCACACCAGGTGCCACTCCTGTCTGCTAAGAACGGGAAACTGAGGATACAGTTCACACAGGCTCACCAAAGTTGGCAAGAGAAGATTCAAAAAATGATGCCTGGTCTGAGAAGTCCCAATTTCTGATGGTAGGGTCAGAATTTGGTGTCAACGTGAAAGCATGGATCCATCTTGTCTTGTATTGAAGGCTCAGGCTGGTGGTGGTGGTGTTATGGTGTGAGAGATAGTTTATTGGCACACTTTAGGCCCCTTAGTTCCAGCAGAGCATCATTTAAAGTCCACAAACTACCTGCTGACCATGTTCATCCCAGTATGACCACAGCACATCGTCCGATGGCTGCTTCCAGTGGGATATCGCACCATGCCACAAAGATCAACTCATTTTAAACTGGTTTTCTGAGCATGACAATGAGTTCACTGTAGTCCTGCGGCCTCCACAGTCACCAGATCTCAAGCCAATAGAGCACCTGCACTATGGTAGAAAGGGAAGTTAGCATCAAGGATGTGCAGTCAATTTTGACCAAAATCACTGGAGAATGTTACCAGAACCTTGTTGAATCCAGGCCATGGACAATAAGGGCAGTTCGAAAGGGAAGCAGGATCTAACCTGGGTCTGCCAGGATTAACCTAATAAAGTGGCCACTGTCATATCCTACACCATAACAGGCTCCTCTTTAATGGCAATTATCTTACTGAGTTACTTTAAACAGGCAAGTCTCCTAACACTGATCATATCTGACTTTTTGCAATATGTTTTAATAACTATGAATTATGAATATGTTGTAAATAATCTCACTCAACTTTTCTGTCAGGCACGCATCAATGTCACCCAGCCCACAGTTGTTCTGCCTTGGCTGTAAAAAACCTGTAGCACAGAAAAACATCCTTCCCCTGCAGCTGAACACGAAGGCTGTAAAACTCTACAAACACATCTCTGAGCATGTGGTCAAACCATAAAGCCACACAAACCCGAAAAGCACAAGTGTCAACGGAGTAAGGCTGTGAATCAGTTTGGTATGCGAAGATGTCAACTTTAGAAAAACAAAACATTTTAAAATCTAATTTTATCACAGACAGGCAGACATGTCAAACTGTGTTGTAAAAAAAAGACTTAATGCAGGATCCAGACTGTAAGTTCAGAGGCAGAGTTGGACAGAAACACCCACAGAGCTGCAGAGTCTGTGAGACAAAGACCTCCAGTGCCCCCCAGAGGGCAGAAGATGAAACATGTGGATGGATGGTTCTCCGATGAAGGTCACTCTCAAGTACAGTCATTCAGTTCATCGCAGCTTTAGACCTTACAGTGGGGTGGGCAACCTAGGTCACCAAGGGGGCCACATTAATGTTATTCTCAGGTTAAGAGGGCCAAACTACTCAAATAAAAAGGTACTATCTAAAAAAACAAGCAAAATGCCTGCTCATTTCACTGATCTAAAAATAAAGTGAAAGCTTTTTAAATACTTTTTCAATGTTTTTTTTGTTTTTTTATTTAGTTCATTGTGCATTTATTTTACCAGGAAGGCTCACTGATGACGATACATTATTTCACAAAAGTAATCTGGAAAAGGTAGAAGTCTTAAATATCAAAATGCCATTTGACTCACTTTGTGTCTTCAGCAACAGTAATATTTCATAAAAGACCTTCACAAGAACAAGAAGAGCAGGGGTGTCCAAACCTTTTTCACAGACGGCCAGTGGGTTGCCCAAATTCTATGCCTGGAGGCTCTTGCATGGTTTTATGATATCCTGAAGTATTTTAGGTGCCACGGGAAAAAAACAGCCTACATAACTGTTTCAAATAATGTCTTTACAAAGTAATCAGTCGCTCACAATTAAAGAGTTTTAGGTGGTCAATCAGATTTCAGGGGGCCGTTATGTCCCATCTAGGGGTGGCCAAGACACAACATGAATAGTCCTGAATCCACCAAGTCCGAAGCAGCCACTCGGGTCAAAAAACAATTGATACCAAGGTACAATTTATGACAAATTAAATATTTACAACAACAAAAACCAACTCAGGTTACCAGTGATTAATTCACCTCTACTTAACCATTTCACTATAAATGAGTTTACAAAAAAAAAACAACGTGACAGTTAGGCTGACATGGCCGGTTCAAGCACGGTTTTCCTCCTCCTGTGGCGACATCAATGACCTGTTCAGTTGGGGTTAGTGACGACCTCAGTCCAATCGTAGGCAGGGACAGGCATACCTACAGTAATCAAGCAAGCACACCTCAGGCACATCAAGGCCATCAAGAGGACCCTCCTGACATGGCAACACAAACAGAGAGAAACAAAATGCAAAACAAAATAGGACCAGGGTTGTGACAGGGACCCTGAGAAGCCAAGGCTACCACTGGTTGGGTCTCTGAGCACCAAAGAGAAGAGGCTGATGGTTCTTCTTCACTTTCAGACTCAAAACAAGAGCAAACTGCACAAAACTAACAAACTTTATAGGATCTTTGAAGGTATTTAAAGATGACGGGCAGAGTGTTATTAACAAATCAGACCTTGAGATGAAGAAGACAGGGAAGCAAATGAGAGCAGATAATGAAGCTCAAAAATTATGATAGAAGTTTGTCTTTATTCATCAGTATTTCACAGGCCTTCTACGATGTGCGTCAGAAAAGTTCCAGGACTGGTGTCACAAAAGATTTATTTCAAACCCAAACTAACCTGGCTCAGTGTGGGTTTTTTTCTCTTCCCCAAGCTTAAGGGGGTCATCGAGGGGACCCGTTTTGAAGACCTGGATGACATCAAAAAGGCCATGACAACAGAGCTGCAGAAAATCCCGGAAGAATCCTTCCAGGAGTGCATGAAGCTGGCAGAGAAGGATGGGAAAGTGCATTAGACTCCAGGAGGACTACTTTGAAGGGGAAAACGTGTAGTTTGGATTCTAAATAAATCTATTGTGACACCAGTCCTGGAACTTTTCTGACACACCTCGTATTTAAATGTGGGCCAAATTTCCATCATTTCTGGATTTTGCTTTGGGCCCCTGGGCCATAGTTTGGACACTCCTAAATTAGAGCATTAAATCTCCTAATTTCTATAAAATGATAAAATAAGACCACTTTTTAAGACTATTTTTAAGATATTTTTCATTTGTTATGTTGTGCTGTCAAATTTGAAATTTCCTGGAGGACCACATCGAGTGAGACGAAGGGCCACATATGGCCCCAGGACCATCAGTTTCCCACCCCTGACTTCAAGGCTCAAACAACGCTATTAGTGAAAGAAAAGCAGTGTGAACATCTCGAGTCTCATTTTTACTTCATATAAGCTGCTGTAGGAGGTTAAAGGTCAAAATGGTTGTGACAGGTAAAGTCCAACTCATTTGATCAACACCTCCCTTGATTATTAGAGTTTAGATTTTAAGAACCAGTGTGTATTTTGCAACCCACTCTCTCTCTCATTTCACTGTCCTGCAATCATTTATCATCATTTATCATGATTTAATAAACTTGTCATTAACATGGTCCGCTGAATGTGCACTCAGACTTTAGGATCATCTCTGAACATTTTTGAGGTCGTAGGTCAAAGCTGATAGGGCTTTTCTGTCTAAGGTACCATCTCAACTTGGTCTGACTTAACATTGTGCGAGTCATCATCATCATCAGCATCAGTATCCAACAGAGGGTGCTCCCAGCACAACCTGACAGTCCATACTCCTTTGGACCTCAACAACAGGAAGTACACCTTGAGAAAATGGAGGATGGGCAAAGCCACTCAGTGGAAGCACTTTGGGCTCCACACCACCGATGGCAAAATAATTTCAAAAGGCAAATCCACAGGCTCATTTGTCGGCCTTCCACAATGTCACATCAATTCAGCACAGACCAGATCAGCATCATGGGGGGTAAGATACCCTAGCTTCAGTGCCAGTCCCTCCTGTAAAGGAGCAGAGCTGATCTCCATCACTGTGGTTAATGTTTAAGCTGCTGACATTTAACATGTACAACTTCTTAACTATCTCTATACCTATTGACTGCCATTATCACTGTGTGGTTCACTTCATTGAATCATGTTTGCAACACGGATTATATCCACTGAGTGGCACTCTTGTGCATAAATATCACTGTGTAAAAACTGTGTAAAAAAGTAGAAATGACTCAGTGCTACACACCCACTCAGATATCTCACAGAGTAATGGCAAGCCTCCAACTGAATATTAATAATAATAATACATTTTATTTAAAAACGCCTTTCACGGCACTCAAGGACACTGTACAAGATTAAGACAACAATAAAATCAACAATAACAGAATGAACAATGATCATAAAATCAAAAATAATAATGAGATCAACAATAGCAAATTACAACAGATAATGAGAGGGATGGGGAAGAGGAGGTATGCTATTGTCAAGTGGGGTATGCAGTCCTAATCAGGTGGGTTTTAAGTCTGGATTGACAAAAAAAAATGTAAGTATCATTTCTAGACCCTCTAATATTTATAATATAAGCTCAAAATGAAGATTGGCTTTTATTTTAGAAATAAATCCTGTTTTACTTTTAATGCCAAGAAAAAACTTGTGGAGGCTACATTTTTGTCTGTGATTGATTATGGTGATATTCTGTATATGCATGCGTCTGCTTCCACACTGCGAACCCTTGATTCTGTGTATCATGCATCTCTTCGCTTCATAACCAACGCAAAATCTCTAACCAATCACTGTATTCTTTATGATTTGGTTGGTTGGACATCACCAGCGATTCGCAGACAACAACACTGGTTTATTTTTACTTATAAAGCAGTTCTGGGAAAACTTCCATCTTACCTCTGTTCCTTTCTGTATAGTAGCTCTACTGGGTACCAACTACGATCCTCTAATTTGCTGCTCTTCTCTGTACCCAGAGTTTTTACAGACCGGGGGAAAACTGCTTTTTCTTTTAATGCACCTTGGTCGTGGAACAATCTTCAGAAAGAGCTAAAACTGGATGTAATGATATCTCTTAATGAATTTAAGAGCATCATTAAGAATGTGGTGACAGAGGCATGTGGCTGTTTTTCTTGAAAGCCAAATGTGTATTTGATTATTTGTTTTTAACCTGTTGATTGTGTTGTGTCATTTTCTATGTATTGTGACTCTGTAAGGCTGCTATTTTGGGCAGGTCTCTCTTGTAAAAGAGATTTTTTTAATCTCAATGGGACTTCCTGGTTAAATAAAGGTTAAATAAATAAATTTAAAAAAAAATTATTGAAGGAAAAACATTTGACAATAAAATATGTATATTTATGACTCCTCAGAAAACTCAGTCAACTACACAGTTGAGTTGCCAGTCTGTGTAAACATATTTCTCCTCTGTTTACATGGCCCCCTTATTTTTATGCTCTTTCTAATTTTTACTAATCATTCAATTTGTAAGCCACATCTTAGATATGTGTAGACATCTAAGAAACCTTTTGAGATAACACTGTAGATCTAGGCCGCCGATTAGAGTCATTCATTTGAATGGTGTGCACTGTTTTTAAACCAATAGTCTCAGCTTAAAAAACATACAGTATATCATACAGTTTTGATATTGGCAATGTATGAATCATTACAATTCTACAATTTATGCATGCAGGCCTACACTTCCTCCCTCTTACTTACACACACACACACACAAAAACACACATTGCAACTAGCTACTCAAAGCTAGAGAGATGGGCAAATATGAAGAAATATCTTTCTGAAATTAATTATGCTAGTTTTTTTGCAAATTCTACTATCTGTAGTCTTTTGATATGAAAAAAAACTTAAATCTTTATTGCAGAAATGAAAGAAATCCATTCATGTCCAGAATAACCCTAAAAGGGCAAGTCAACCAGCAAGCTGACCTGCATATCTGCTTCCTGATTGGGTAATCTGTAAAATGAAACCTGAAATGTTGCTAAATGAAGAGGCAGAACACAATTTTACCAACAAATGTTTTACAAATGCACTTTCTAGTGTGAAAGTCAAAGGGTTCAACAATTCAGATTCAAATATACACAATCCAGTTTCACCTTTTGCCGACACGTTTCTGCCCTCACACAGGTAGGTGCATGAGCAGGTCTGAACTTCTGTTACCCTCATGGAGAAACAAAAACTTCTATTCTTACAGGCAAAAGTGTGCAAATGACTCTGTTCTTTGTTTCAAGTCCAATATGTTGTTGAGTTAGTACTTTTACATAAGTTTTATCCTCCTATGTTGCACCTCCCCTTAAGTCCTCTGGTGCCTTCAACAGGACGTGCATCTCACATTTTGAAACCACTAGCTTGAGTGAAGTGTGTTAAAAATCTTCTCTGTATTGTCCATTCTCTGTCTCTCAGAGTTTCAGTCAAAGTGAAACCCACAGGAAGACTCTCAACTCTGTAAACAACCACAAGCTAACAAAGCTGTGTCATTTTCACACAAACACTTGTGTGCACATCTGCTTTGGGGGAAGTGGCCATTTCAGGCATGTCTTGTGCATATGTGTACTCTATTAAATGTTGGGGGCATATAAACCACACCAAAGGGCAGAGAAAACGCATGATATGACCTCTGTAAAGGATCAGTTAGGCCTCGCCTCCAGGCTGTTCATTTTCAGCCCTCTGCACCAAACCACAGCCAACAAAATATTTACTAAGTTGCACGAAAGACATGAGAGAGAAAATCAACCTTGTTTTCACAGCTCCTCCCCTCACAGGTCACACCTCTCACTCAACTCCCACTCTGTTTCAATGCATCTCTCATGCTTGTTGCAAAGTGTCATCCGCTTGTTGTCATATCAAAGTCTTTGTTTGTTAGAGGTGACAGTCGAGTGAAAAGCAGGTGAAGTTCCCATCAGTTCAGTGTCACATACTAAACACTGTAAACAAGAATCAGGAAAAAACAGCCAACTATGTTTTAGCTGCTTTACTGATGGTTATTTAGGCACTTGTATGGTTAAAGTCATTTTTCTGATTGGCCAATATTGCATCCATAGTAATAATATAAAGACAGTGTTCAACAAAAGTAGTGAAATGCCTTCATTTATGGGCATTAAACGTAAAAACAGTCATGCAGATTTTGTTCAAACTATGTTTTTTTCCTCTGTTTTATAAAGTATTTGTTCACACCTGAATTTCCTAAAACATCTTTGTCCATATGAAAACACTAATGCACCATTTTGTGTTGTCAGTTGCATGTTGTGATGCAGTTCCCTCACTTTTTTCATTTAGTTTCATTTAGTTTTCACTAATGCCGTCTTAAACTACAAGACTTAGCTAAAACCTAACTGTTGGACATACATTTTGAACAGGGATGAGGACTGTCACACTGAATTCACCTTTTCATACTCAAGTTCAAGCTGCTCATACAACCACTAAAGCTGATTTTTCTTTTCAGGGATGCCATGTAATAACTATAATTTAAATTGCTCATCAAGAAATAATAATGTGAACTACTGTGTTTTATGATTTTTGTAAAACAGTACATTTTAAAAAATCATGGATAACAATAATAATTATATTTTAGCATTAAAACAATCCTTTCATGTTCAGAGTTTCTTACATTCTGGTGTATAAACCATTACAGGAAAAAATGACCAGTGATGATAATTTAGGGCAGCTGTGGCATAAACCTTACATTGGGTAGTGGTTGAATAAATTTGTTAAGCACTGTATGACTGTATTTATTTTCATGAACAGCACATACTCTATCATTTTTGAAGATACTGTCCCCTGAAGTTTGGAGGAGTATTAGTCTGCAGGAAGAATAAAGCTACACAGACTATAAAAACAACATTATATGATCTCACGGTTCGTGGTCATACGTTGATTAATTTGGAAAGCATGCTGAGCCTTGACACCATCTTGCATCTAAAGAGAGACTTTACAGCCTCAGACTGAGGTTGAGCAGACTGGAAATCTTTGAGGGTCACTTACTCCAAGTCTACAACCAGACTTAATGCATTGAAGCACGTGGTCCCTCATCACCTCTGCTGATGAGGGACCACATGGAGGTTTGGATTTAATGCTTCAGCAGAATAAAAATGTGACATGTAAACCTGATTCTGAACTGAAAGCGCTAACTCAGACGGGATTCATCTTCTGAATCAGAGGGTGATTTATGATTGTTACCGAGAACAGCATCAGTGTTAACACTTATTCCAAACATGTCTTCCTGGATCCCCTTTTCCTCCTCTCTCTACAACTGATGGGCCATACCAGACTTTTCAAATTAATAGGATACTGGTACTTATTGCTGTAATTTTATCAATATTGATACAGATACCAATCATCTCCTAGATGTTTGTGAATATGAAGTTTTTCTTTTTCTAAAAGCTCAAAAATGTGAGACTCAGTTCTTAAATGGTGTGGCAGATCACGCTGGTGTGCCCTTAGGCCAGTCTAGGTGTGCCTTGGGAATTTGTCCAACCCTAAGCTCATACCAGTTACTCTCTACAGCTGTAAACATTATGAATATCTTTGAGGGAACACAGTCTTTTACTGTAAACAGAAGCAGAAGTAGGTCCAAATTGGGGGGGTTTCGTCCAGTTTTCCAGACCTCCTAGTTTTATAAAATGACGCTGTCAACTTTAAATGTGTGTTGCTGAATTTTTGTTCTGTTTCTATGCTTCAGATTGCTTCTAGAAAATATGGATACATTTTTTATCAATAGTTATACAGGTCTCAGATTGAAATAAAGTCTTGCCAATCAATAACATACTGCATTGCATGTTAAAGGGGCTATTTTGCATTATTATGAATAATTATGCCTTGAGATCTAGGCTCAGTTTTAGGAGTGCCTTGAGCAAAAAATAATTTAAAACCACTGTTTTAGACCATCAGATCCTAAAGTGAGTTTGATTTGGAGTCTTGAGTCATGAAAAAATACATTCAGGAGATAATTCACCTTTACAAAGACATTTTTTTAATAAATGATAATTATTCCAAAAATGCAAATACAAATGAAACAGCTACATAAAGCATGTAGGCCTATGTTGCACTGATTTATTATTCTTTTTCACTAAAATAATTAAAATGAAGTAATTCTAAAAAGTGGTTTGAAAATATTTTTAGTGAAACCGTACCTAAAACTGTTTTTTCCATCTTTAGTTTGATGAAAAACTGTGTCTGTGTGTTTATCATACTGTAAGCGGTCTTGGCAGAGAGAGAGACTGAAAACGGTCTGAAGAACTTCACAGATAAACATTTTGTTAGTCCTCACTTGGTATTGGTATTTACATTGGACATTGGTAAATGTATAGATACTTTAATACTCGAGAGATAAACTTGAAGGAGCAAACGCACATGGTCTCCACATGGCCCGTGCATCGATTCAGTGCATCGTGCAAACTTGACTGACACAACATAAGTTTGCATTTTTAATGTACAACAACTACAGATAAAAACAAGATTGATGGAAGTCTCGAAAAATCCCGGCCATAGTAGGAGTTTTCAAAAGTGTTTTCAGTGACCTAAAAATTTGTCTGCTTGTGCACAAAAGGCCAAAACAGAGAGAGAGAGCTGTTTGTAAAGTTGTCCCCTTATATCAGGATTAAATTCGTCCTGTGTCATCATCATCTAAAAAAACTCCACAACGACACTTAGAATTAATATTAAGATAACAAAACTAGGTGCTACTGTTATATAATTCTTGCTTAACTTCTGTGTTGGAGGTGTAAATAGCTCGAATCTGTCAGACAGGAGAACAAAAGAACACCTGCCCTCCTCCTCCTCCTCCTCTTCACACTCTCACTGAAGCTCAGGAGAGTCTCAATCATTTCAGAGGTGCTGCAGCCAAAGTGTCACACCAACATGGGACGTGTCTTCATCACCGCTGTGGTCTTTTTGTCTGGTAAGCGCACCAATTTTTTTTTTTTTTTTTTAACACAGCAACTTTGAGCTTTATTTCAGCGCTACACTGCAGCTGATTTTTGTCAACTTAACAGTATTTAACAATAACATCTACAGTTACTGACTGTTAATGGTCTATACATTAAATCACCGCACACGGCAATGGATTGAGGAGAAATATTCAGTCACTGCTGTAGTTCGACTGAATATTGACCGAAGGCAAAACTCAATAAAAATCTTTCACATTTTTGGATGAGACGAAAAAGTGTCTTTTTTTGGATATAAGCATGTGCTTTTTTTCTCTACAAAACAATAAAGGGCCATTAAATAATGCCAAGAATAGGTAAACATAAAGTAACATAAATATAAATTAAAATAAAGTAAGTTTACTGCCATTTGAAATGCAGTAATGAAGTTGTAGAACGAAACACAGTGATGATACTGTAAATGAAAAAACACAGAAAGGATGCTGTTTTAAAAATTCTGTTATGTTGTGAGCTGAAATACACCAATGAAACTGTGTAAATTAACATTGAAAAATACAGTAATAGTGCTGTTATTTAAAACACAATAATTCTACTGATAAAACAGTTTCAGTAAAATTTAAGGCAACCTTTTACAGCGTGCTAAGAATTAGATTGATATTCTGCTGAAGTCTTTGTTTGATAATGTCATAATTAGGAACTCACATACCTGAATCTCCAGATATTTTTAATTAGCTAATGTTACAGTCTACATATCAACCTTAAATATCATCAGAACAAGCAGTCATGCTGCAGTTCACCTCATATAAAGAGTTAATTTTGTGTAGCTTCACACACATACAGAAGAAGACAGGATGTCTCCGTTTGTATGTCAAAGCTTTTATTAAACCTCTAAACTGTACAAATGAATCAAAGTTATGATATGAGCAAAAGGGCCAAAGCACAGGATCATTTTAAGCAAGAAGTTTTGTGTTTTCAAATCACACTTTGACATTAAAGTCAAAAAGTTGACGATTTTTAAAGTTGAAGCGTGAGTCGACATTATTCTCAACAGTTTCTTTAGACTATTTTCAAAACTGTTTTTCTACACCATAATTAATGTCCCAACTTCACTGAAATTTTGACTTTTGTCCAAACATCTTAATTTCATTGACATTTCCATTCTTATGTTAACATTTCTCCTTTTAATTTACATTTAAACTTTGACTTAAAATTGTATTTTAGCTTAATTATCCACATCTTAACTTTAGTTTCAACATTTGTTTTTTCAACATTTCTGTTTTTTCAATGTGCAACAAAATCTCCCTCAGTCTCAACCTAACTCCTCAATGGGTCCTAAAAACAAGATTTTAGATGTTAACGTTGTCTTGTATTTTTGTTTGTTTTGTTGTCAGTGTTAAAGTTGATGATTTTGCACTTGCAGAATGACATCGTTGTCTTATTTAAATTCCAGGACTGTGTCAGTGAACCATCCTGTTAACCTGTTGTTTAATTAAGACAATAAATCCTAATTTGAAGACATAATCTCCATTAGGGTCTATATGGGTCATTGTGCAGGTTGTTAGTGCCGTACGTAGCTCATAAAAAAGAAGATAAAGCTTTATTTTTACTGTTTTAACGTTAAATTTAAAAACACATCTTATATGCATCGATCAGGTGAAGTATTATGACCGACTGCCATCCTCACTGGTCTGCAGCTTTACAGCCTCATACACAACAAACTGCAAAGCTCTGTGTGTTCTGACATCTTTCTGTCAGAACCAGCATGAACTTCTTCAGCAGTCTGAGCAACAGGAGCTCACCCGTCAGATCAGACCACACAGGTCAGCCTTCACTCTCCACATGCATGAATGACCTGTCGCTGGGTCACCGCTGTTCTTTCCTTGGACAAAGACCCATTTTTAACCTGACATTAGGTAGATACTGACCACTGCAGACCAGGAAAACCCCGCAAGAGCTGCAGTCTTGGTAACACTCTGACCCAGTTGTCTAGCCATCACACCTTTGTCCTCTTCAAATTCACAAAATCCTTACGCTTACCCATTTTTCCTGCTTCTAACATCAACTTTGAGGACAAAATTTCCACTTGCTTCCTGATATATTCCACCCACTAACAGGTGCCATGATGAAGAGCAGTGATGATTATTTCTTTGGTTTTCCTGACTGAATTTTTATATTTAAAAATAATAATAATATTAAAGAATAAATGTGTTATTCTTTTTTAATCCATCCATCATCTACACTATGCTAGTTGATTTCACGGTTGTGGAGGTCGGAGCAAATTCCAGCTGACATCAGGCAAGAAGAGTTGTAAGAGCTATGTCTTAGTTCAGTTTTAGTGAAGTTAGTGTTTGCTGTTCCCTGTGACGATGGAGAGATGCAAAACCCCTATGTCCTAACATACTAAAGTCCTAAACACGGGGGCTTTGTTGAGGAAAAGAAACTAACTGTATTGTGCTGTTGAGCCAACTTAGTTTTTTGAGCAGTTTTAACCTTAAATGTGTTGATTATGAGGCTTTTGGTAACATCACGTACTGCTTTGTACCATGATGTGAAGCATTATGGTTCATTTATATTAGCCAATATTTTTTGGCTGACACTGATAAACAGCCAATAACATTGTGAATCCCTCATTTTAATGATCTTTTGCTCGTCTGTTTCAGGCTGGATTTCCGTCTCAGTTTGTGAGTTTTACACCGTAGCCGCTCTGCCTGGTGAAGAAGTCACACTACTGTGCCTCAACTTCTCTCGTATACCTGCTCACATCACCTGGTTCAGACTGAACCACACCTCTGATGTTGGCCCTATCTCCTCCTTGGACTACCCTGAAGGAAGTGCTTATTTCTTTGGGGAGTTTCGAAACAGCAGCTTTTCTTTGACCTCCAATAGAACTCATCTGTTTCTCAGAATTAAAGCGGTGGATTTCTGTGATTCTGGACTTTATATCTGTGGAGAAAACTCGAATGGAACAGCTTTTATTGTCAGTGCAACGTATTTGGAAGTTCAAGGTAAGAGGGTGTGATGTTGTTGCTTTTTTATTTGATGGACCTAGATTTTAAAATTAAATAACGACTTCTCTTAATTTTCTTGTAAGCTATTGATGGAAGAAACATCCCTATCGATATGATCCTGGGTGCTCTGATTGCTTTCCTCTCTATTATCATCATGACTCTGGTTTTTATGATCCGAAAGCTTCACACAGGTATTCATTTGCTCCCATTTGTACTAAAAATTCAATAATTCAGTCTGCTTTCAGCACTGACACCAGCATTTTCAAACACTTAACTGTTTGTTTCTGTTGTGTAGCTCCAAAAGAGAAACAGAATCCACAGCCGAGTCAGGTATTCATGAGTTTTGTTTTGATAAACATTAAGCCAAGTCTTTTACCTTCACGTTCTCTGATTCATTTATCAATAATTATGTCTTTATCATGTGTTTTACTTACAGGCTGTAGGTTGTGAGGATGTGAACTATGCAGCGCTGAGTTTTCATTTAAATCCAAACAGCAGGAGGAGGCCTGAAACAGAAAACACGGAGCAGACAAATGTTGTGTATGCAAGAACTAGATAGACTTTATATATCCCCATCCATCTGTTATCTATTCAGCTTATCCCTTTTATGGTCATGGGGGCTGGAGTCTATCCCAGCTGACATTGGGCAAGAGGCGGGGTACACCCTGAACCCGTGGCAACCCGAAAACAGGGCTCAAAATAACACCTGAGGGCAATCTGGAGTCATCAGTCAACATAATGAGCATGTTTTTGGTCCGTGGGAGGAAGCCGGAGTGCCCAGAACTCACACACGCACGGGGAGAACATGCAAACTCCACACAGAAAGGTCCTGACTGACCGGTCGAAGTGTGAGGCACGTGCACTACCTGCTGCGCCACACCTAGAACATCCCACAAGAGCTGACTGGAGATTGGAGATGCTCTGACCCGCTCATTACACTGTGGCCCTTCTCAAACTAGCTCAAATCTGTAAGCTCGCCCATTTTTCCTGATTCTAGCATCTACTTTAAGGACAAAATGTTCACTTGCTGCCTAATATATCCCACCAACTAACAGGTGCCATGATGAAGATAATCAGTGTTGCTCACTTCACCTGTCAATGGTCTTGTTATCCCTGATCTGAGGGTGACCAGGTGTCATACTATAAGAGCTATAGCGATGCACGCTTTGGTGGACAATGATGGAAACTACCACAAAAACAAACGAAAACGCAGCTACAATAAACTTTGCCGGAGCATTGACCCATGGGCAAAGACAGTGCAGGGAGAGTCTCAGGCAGTGTTTTTTCAAGTTTGTCCAAGTTTTTTTCAATTGTACACAGAGGTGAATAAGATCTGAGACAACACACTAGCTGTGAGACTCACTGGAAATGCCCGGCTGAAAGAGACAAATGTCCATCCACTTAACAAGTAGTTCAATAACAAAAAAAGCACAGTGTGCAATCAAAAGACATCATTCTGTTATTTATATTTCATTAGTTCATTCATTTATTGTAAATAATGTCAATACATGGTTTGTTTTAAAGGTTAGATGGATGTTGGCATTGTGATGACTTGACCCACATTGTCCCACAAACATTTAAAGGAACACTTCAACATTTTTGTTTTTTCCGTGTCTTGCCTCACTCCCGAGTCCATGACAAGCAGGTAGACAACATTCTTTAGACTATGCATCCAGTAACAAGAAGGAGACAACCAAAGCCCAACCACTGCTAGTTAGCTTACCTCAAACACTGGGAGTCAATAGGTAGCGTGCTAGCCTGATGCGACTTGAATGAATCAGGTCTTTTGAACAGCTCTATTAAGTAAACGATAAGAACTGATTCACAGTTGTGAGTGAGAAAATTTACAGGGAATTTGCATTTAATAATGACCCGTAAACAAACGGCTCTCTCACAACTGTGAATTGGTTCTCATTGTACACTTAAAAGAGCAAAAACAAGTCAGATGTTCAAAACATCCCATATATGAAGAGTTTATCTGATGACTGTAGGTAGAGGCAGACTAGCACGCCACCCATTGACTCCCAGTGTTTGAGCTAAGCTAGCGGTGGGCGAGCTTTATCTGTCTCTTCCTCGTTAATGCACACACAGTCAAAAGAATGTTGTCTACCTGCTTGTCATGGACTCGGGAGTGAGGTAAGACATGAAAACAACAAAAATGTTTGAGTGTTTCTTTAAGCTCAGTCCCATATGTTGCTTGTTGACACCTGGTCATCCTACCTGATCGGTGAATATAATAATTATGATTATTTCTATTTTTATTCTGTTGTAAAAACCCTGCACCAGGCTCATCACATCACACTTTCGTACATTCACATTACTTATACAAAGAGCTGATGATTGTGTAAATTCACAGTGCATAATGGCTACAGGGGTACAGTAGAAAATGTTACACAGCGCGTGCTTTGCACACACACACGCACATAGGTAGACACCAACAGCGCAACTTCACCTGCTGAGTCCACAAGTTCCCTTCTCACCAACATAAATCTTCTGATACTCCCTCCTAACCTGACACATCAGAAGAACAATATGTTTCACTAGTGCATCTGGGAAACAGCCCATAGAAAGCGTTTGGGGAGGGCAGAAGCTTTCAAAAGCCTTTACAGCAGCTGTTTGGATGATTGTTCTGCTACAGGAGGCAGTATGCTCTTGTCCAGGTTGTCAGAGATCTATGCTATAAGGTAAGAGCAGGGATTGGATTCTTATTTTCCTCAGAGACCCTTTAAATTCAGCTTCATATATTCATTTTTTATGTCCACCAAAGGATGTTCACGATCACTATTTCTTTTAAAATATTTTTTAATAACCTGAGTGCCCCTGATCCAGGCATATTCTTTCTCTGTCCAAGACCCTCAGTTAGAACTTCTGCCACTTCAAGGCTCCCTTCCCCACATGGGCCCAGTCCATAGAGTTCATGTTTTGTGTATATGTTACTGATGTTTCATTTACTGTATTTATTTTAAGATTGTAAAAACCTGTTCAAATGTTCTGCATCAACCTGCCGGGGACTAAAGATGGAAATTAGCCTGTCACATTTACATGTCAATGTTCATTAATGTGAACTGTCCTCTATTTAAATAAATAAATAAATAAATAAATAATCTGGTAAATGGTCAGTTTAGCCCTGCTTGGGGCATGTTGTCAACAGCTCTGCATTCATTTTACAGTCTCTGCTCTGCACTGATGAACTGATGATGAAACAATGGTAGGACTTCACACTAGTAGGTCTACTCTGCAGGGGGTGGGGGAACAAGTTGTTTGAGGCAGCTACTGATGCTGTAAACGGGGGGAGAGGGAGAAACCCCAATGTAGGTTGGTAACGCTACCCTCTGGCTGTTTTAATATCTTTTACAGACTTTCTTTCTTTTCCCTCCACTGCCAGAATTAAACACAAAACAAGTGAATTAAAGTGACAAAAATAAAGTGAATAGAAACACAATTCACCATGGGTTAAAAAGCGGTATAGTTATTTTTCAAATCTGCATCCATGTTAAAAATTCATCTCCTCTGCCAAGGTTATATTCTTTGGTAGCATTTGTCTGAAAGTCTCTCAGTGAGCAAATAATTCAAAAGACTTTCAGCAGATTTCGATAAAATGTTCAGGGAATCTTGGTCATGGCAGGAAAGAAGTGATAAGATTTTGGTGGTGATCCAGATCCAGGTTCAGATCCAGGAATTTTTTAAAAAGATTTGTTACCACTGAAACAGAAGACAATTTTCCTCATACTCACTAATTATTTTTGATTAGAGTGTCAGAAAGGCCTTGACAAGTTGTCGGTCTGTTTTTCTTTTTTGGTAGAAAACTTAAAAACTTCACAACAAATTTTGATCAAAATATATTTGGGGAATGTTGGTCATGGCACATGGATGACCTGATGAGATTTTAGTGGTGGTCCTAATTCTGAAACTGATCAAGGAATTTTTTTAAAGGATTAGTTAATACTGCAAGACAGGGTATTTTGGGCATTTTCACTAAAACTGAGTTAATAATGTCATTAATGCTTTGATCAGTTCCAGATCAAGATACAGAGTCAAGCTTTAGCAGAGGTTTGTGCTCTCCGACCACTTGTCGCTGGAAATATAACCCGAATATTTAATAATCAATAAGTGATGGGATGTGTGCTTAGATGTGGCTGATTGTCCTCTCTGTATCTCATCTTCTCTGCTTTAATCTTCAATAAACGACTCTTCATTTGTATTGGACAATACTAAAGGACGGATGTACACAGTCTGAACTTGTCACGTCTTAACAATATTAATGTACATTCTGATCAAGATCATGATGATGATAAACATCTTACACCAGAAGTCTAAACCACAGAAACCTTCCTGCATTTGCACCAGAATCTAACTGCAAGCAACACCCAGAAAAACACAGAAACTTGGCAGTTCACACTAATCTGACTGCAGCCAATAACCACTGCATTTCATGTTTTGATGTTTGATATGAAAATAACCGTGTGTATCAGTGATGAGCCTTATTTATGACCACAACAGGAGCTAAATTCTGCTCCCTGCATCTTCATTTCCTCTAAATAGAAAAAAGCGCTGAGACATTTTTACGGTTCATCAAGCCATCATATCTATGAGCCTGACATGATAACCACATGGAGACCACAGCAGAATCAGTTTCCATCCGTCTTCACTGTGAGATGCACTCGCGTTTCTCAGTATGGCTGTGGGTTTTGCTAAGACATATTTTTACAGACCCTCAGACCACCATCACACTTTTAAAGCATATGTGCGTGCTGTAAATGTATTACACTGTACAACCACAGCCAAACTACTTTAAAGCTTTTTGTCACAGGACTTGATCTGGGGGAAATACAGTTATGACTCATGTTGTGTAATTTTTAGTTGAAATCTAAACTGATTTAAAATATTTCTAACAGTTATTAAAAGACAGATATTCTCCATTTTCATTATATTCATAGGATGACTCAAGAGTCAAGTCTTAAAATGTTAAGTACAAAGTGTTGGTACAGTGTTTTCTATGGCTGTAAAGCCTGATCAGTCATCTTTACAAGGACTGTGCATTCAAGGAATGAGCAACACAGGTAAAAATGTGCCAAAATCCCCTACTATATTCTGCTGTTGGTCTTCAATGTTGTTTTGAGCTTCAAGTGCTGCCTGGTACCGAAGTGACAGCACTTGTGTGCAGAGGTCCTGAAACTTTGTTGAGCTTGTGTCCCTGACATTTGTCCCTTTAGGATGAGGCCGATGCAATAAGGCAACTGGAATCTGATATTCTGGTAACCGGAGCAGCAGTATTATTTGGTGTCTGGCACCATTTTCCAAACTGAGGACCAAGTTCAGCGACACGTGTGAAGTCAAAGACAGACAGAGGAGTGTGTGTTCAAAGAGGACAACAACTCAAGAAGACCAGTTCCTCACCCTTGCTTCACTGGCTACGTTTACATGCAGTCATTAAACCTTTCATAACCGGAATATTAGCTATAACCCGGTTGCGTGCAGCCATGTAAACACCAAAAAACCTTTTTAAAAACCGGAATATGCTCATATTCCGTTTTTTAAAAACCCGAATGTCACCCCTGGGTTACTCCTTTTCTAACCCGAATATTTGGTCATGTATACGCCGATCGGGATATCCTCATCAAAAGGAACATTAAGTTGTGTTCTGGGCATGTCCTTTTCGCAAGGAATCTTGGTCTTTTGAGTACAGGAAGTTCTTGTTGTAACATGGCACAGCTCCGGCTCGATTTCCTAATTCTTCACGTTCTCGTCTTCAATTAATGAAGAAACTGACAAAGAATAGTGTCAAGTACTGGTGGTGGGTCAGTACCAGCACCAAAGTGCAAACAAAGCCGACTGTTAGCTGCTCCAGGCTGTTCGTTATCTGCCGTGCTGCTGCTGTTGTTGTCGTTGCTATAGGATACAGGAAGAAGAAGCAGAAATGACGTGCATTGCGTCATGACGTTCTCTGTGCATGATGACGTTCTCCGTGCGTCGCTGTTTTGTTTGGGATACTATGCATAGAAGAATAATCCTGTTTGCTCACACATGTAAACTGGGTTATTTCGAATGTTTCAAAACCGGAATATTGATCTTAACCCGAATATTGACTGCATCTAAATGTAGCCACTGAGGGACAGTACAGCTTTCTTCCCAAGATTTACAGGCAAGATCTGTAAACAGTGCTAAAGATGCAACAAAGATAAGAATTTTTATGTTTGAGATGATAACTTCAACTTTCGTTGCAAATACTTACACATTGTGGATTTGATGTCGACAATACATTCCAGAAAAGCTGGGACGGGTGCATTTTTACCACTGTGTTACATCACCTGTCCTTTCAACAACAGTAAGTGTTGGGATCAGAGGACAATAATTGTTGAAGCTTTGCAGGTGGAACTCTTCATCATTCTTGCTGATGTACGACCTTGATTGCTCAACAGTTCGGGGTCTCTGTTGTATTTTGCACGTCAGAATGTGCCACACATTTTTAATGGGAGACAGGTCTGGACTGCAGGAGGGTCAGTCCAGACCTGCACTCTTTACTACAAAACCACGCTTTTGTAACACATGCAGAATGTGTCTTCATTGTCTTGATGAAATAAGCAGGGACGTCCCTGAAAAAGACGTCTCTTGGATGGCAGCATATGTTGCTCCTGAACCTGGATGTACCTTTCAGCATTAATGGGGCCTTCAAAGATGTGCAAGTTATCCATGCCATGTGCACCAACATCCCCCATACCATCACAGATGCTCTTGACCTTTGCTCTGATAACAGTCTGGATGGTCCTTTCGTCTTTAGCCTGGAGGACACCACGTCCATGATTGACAAAGACAGTCTGAAATGTGGACTCAGACCACAGCAGACTTTTCCACTTTGCCTCAGTCCATCTCAGAGGAGCTCTGGTCCAGAGGAGCCGGTGGTGTTTCTGGGTGTTGTTGATATTTGGCTTTGTCTTTGCATGGTAGAGTTTTGACTTGACCTTCTACTTGTAGAGATGAACTGTGTTTCTGAGCCCACGTGGTGATAATGGTGACATTATGGTCTGTAGATGATGAAATTCCTAAACCCTTTGCAACTTCACGTTGACAAACGTCCTTAAACAGTTGGGCGATTCGCTCACACAGTTGTTCACTAAGTGATGAACCTCGCTCCATCCTTGATTGGTAATGACTGAGGCTTTCAGGGATGCTCCATTTATCCTGCACCATGACACCCACCACTCTCCAGTTAACCTGTTCACCTGTAAAATGATCCAAACAGGTGTTTTTTGAGCATTCCTCAACAATTCCAGTCTTCTGTTGCCCCTGTCCCAGGTTTTTTGGAACATGTTGCAGGCATCAAATTTTAAAATGAGTGAATTTTGCAAAAAACAATTAACTTTATCAGCTTGAGCATTAAATATCTCGTCTTTTTAGTGTACTCAGTTGAATATAGGTCAAAATGGTTTGCAAATAATTGTATTCTGTTTTTATTTACATTTAACATAATGTCCCAACTTGAATGAAATTGGGGTTTGCACATTTTATTTTTATAAGATAAGATTCATAGTGCTGATTTTTCTTGCACTTCAGTAAATCAAGTCACTTTAAAGAAATACGATCAGAAGATTTAAGTCTCTGTCTTGTGTGACAAAGAAGTCGCACCAGATTCTACACAAGCTGGTTTTCACACAGTTTAAAAAAATACCCTGTCTCTTTAACGCCTCCTTGCAGGTGTTTAAAGCGACTACAGTCACACAGTCTGGTGCACAATGAGGAACTTTGTCTTGGTATCAGCTTCACTTCTCTGCAGCCTCTGTAAGTAGTCCTCACTCACTCACCAACTTTCTTTAAATCATGTAAAGTCTGAACTGGTGTCAGCTCTGGTGGTTACATTTCTGTCTATTTCAGTTTGGATCTTTGTCTCAGTGTCTGAGTCTCACTCTGTGGAGGTTCAGTCTGGTGAAGAGGTCACGCTGATGTGCTCCAACTATTCTGCATCTCACTCTGTGATCACCTGGTTTAAAATCAACAGGAGCGAGCCTCGCTGCGTCTCCCACATGTTCCAGTCTAATAAACCTGCAACATTCTGCAGTGGATTTCAGAAGGGAAAATTTGAAATGACATCCAACAGCTCTGCCCTCTTTCTGAACATCAAACCCGTGGATTCATCCGATGCTGGGTTATATTTCTGTGGATATACCATGGGCAAAAATCATGTGATGGCTGAAGCAACTTTTCTGGAGGTTCAAGGTAAATTTTAACAAGTACTCATCATTTTTAGCTCCTGTTAGGATCCTCTGATTTCAAACAGGGATGTACTGATCCCACTTTCCTCAGCCTAAACACAAGTTCTTATGTTTAGGTGGAAGGACAAATGTGAATCTTTAAAAACACCATAACTGTCCTTAAAATTAGCTTAAAAGATTGTTTCCTTGAGAGTATGGCAGTGCTTAGTTTTCATCATTGATGTTAAATTATCACCAAACTGGGGTCCTAAAGCCGAGCACTTATCCACGTACAAAGGGCTTTTGTACCAAGGCAACTTTAACAGGGACAGCAAGAAGTTATTAAGAGGGGGAGATCAAAACTTTACTTTCTTTCATGTTCACAAATTTGACAAACATCTTTGGTGCAGTTTATATGCAAATACTGTAATCTCCGGACTACAAGCTGCAACTTTTTTCCCACACTTTGAACCCTGCTGCTTAAACAATGATGTGGCTAATTTAAGGATTTTGTACATTACATTTAGCCTTGTAACATCAGATTTAATTTAGAGTTTAAAAATCTTTCTGTGTAACATATATCTGTGTTTATATCTCGTGTTACAAGGTGGACAGTGCCTGAGCATGTGAGCGGAGAGGAGCGTTGAGATTTCCCAGTCCTCGCGCACAGAGCTGTTCTTGTGCCCGCTCGCTCACTCTGAGGGGATGCACACCGCTCCGCTAATTATCCCTTCACTTTTCCCTCAAATTTCAACCCTTCGGGCGCATGGTGTGAGTGGTACTGGAGCGAAATTGGAGCGGAAGGAGCAAAAGATAAGATGACACTCTAGCTTTTTAGAAAAAAGCGCTCAGCGCTCAGGCCAAAGTCCTTCCCCTCGTGCTCCCGATCAGCTTCGCTCACTGGACACCTGCGTCTTATAGACAAGTGTCTAGATATGGACACATCTTTTTCTTTTTAAATTAGAGGGTGTGGCATGTATTCAGTTTCACTCAATAGTCCAAAAATTATGGTCATTTATAAACTGAATATGTCTTTTTAAAGGGATAATCCAACATTTTTTTGTTTGTTTTCCTGTCTTGCCTCACTCCTGAGTCCATGACAAACAGTTAGACACCATTATTTAGACTGTGTGTGCAGTAACAAGGAAGAGACAGGCAAGGCTAGTAAGCTAGTTATCTTTTCAAAGCTGTTTTCAGTGGACGAGGAAGAGGTAGCATGTGTTATTAGCCTGCTTTGGAGCTTTTAGAGTTTTTTCATTTTTTCTTTTTTCTAAGCCTATAGTCTGCTCTACATCTCAGCCCCAGTTTTGATCATCTTTAAAGCTAACATGTTTTACTCCTTTTCAACATGCTCACACTGATCATAGACGTTCACAGGACATACTCCTAAAGATCCTTGTTTTAAAAAAATCCTCTCAGATATGAATTTCTGGTATGCATATAAACCCTTGTGTTTTAGCCCTGCTCAGAACAGGCTGTTTTAAATCCTTCTGTGTCTAAGTGTGTTTGATCATGCTCACTCAAGAAGTGGATGTGGCTCTAGCTTTCCAGTGCTGTGCTCCAATGTTTACATACTTAAACATGCAGCTTTTACTGGTGCCCCCTGTGGGCTGAACAAACCCCTGGCCCATGGAGCGCCTCTCAAGAGTCATTTTCCTTTGGGGAAGTTTTTTCCCATCACCCCTTATTCAAGAGGTAATAAGGGGTGATGGGAAACAGATGAGGTGAAACAATCAGGAGGAAGGTGTGAGAAGACGGGGGCAGGGCAGACAGGAACAAATCTGGAACAGAAACAAGGGTTAGTGATTTCAAAATAAACAGGAAGGACAAGACAAAACATGAAATGTGCAAAGAAACTTGACAGACGTGACACCTGTGGGTGTGAGTGTCTCAAATGCCTCTCAAGAGCCAGTTTTTTCAAACAGACTGGGGAATTTTTTTCATTATGAAAGATGTTTTTTGACAAGCCAAAGGCACATCTTTACATATAGACTCCATCAAAAAGTGTATTTTGAATAAAGTGCCACCTTTAAGTTGTGTGGCTCAGTTTATGTGTTCCTGTCTTGTTTCAAGTCCATTTAAACATGAATTACATTTAACACAAAAAGAGGTTATTTACAACTTAAACTTAAACTTAAACTTTTGTTGTAGATGTGAAGTGTGGACTGACTACTCTGTTGAGCATCGTCTGTGCTGGTTTGACTGTTTTATTCATATCAGTCATCACTTGTCTGGCTGTTAGACTCATCAAGCTTCAGAGAGGTAACTGTGCTGATTTTTGCTGAATTTCACATCCCCTTTCAAAAATAAAACTATGACTCACAATAGCTTTCTACATTGTTGACCTCATATTGTTTCTGTCATGCAGCTCGTATTGAAGAGCAGAATCCACAGCAAGGCCAGGTAAAGCCCGTCATAAATATTTTTTTAACTGCTTACTTCAGGTCCAGTGTTGGTAACTAGCTGCCCTCCACCTCATTAAAATGTGGCCTGCCAGTCATTTCCAAAAATCAACAAATTGTGAATAAAAATGACAGAATCCACCAAATCTGACTCAACCTGAGGCACCAAAACAATGGCATGCTCAAACTCTGATATGCAATAAAGGGAAGGCTTTATAATCTAGGCTGTTGGTTTATGTTTTGTTTTTTCAGGTAGTTAAAGACCTGAGTTTGTTATAATTGTTTTTTTTTTTTATTTCTTTTATAAAGCATTAGAATAAAGTATTAAGCTAAGTTATTACTATATTTGGAAAACAGTGGAGATAAAATATTTGTACTTTCAGATGTTAAATATCATTGTTCTGTTATATTAAATAACAAGATTAAATTGACTTTAACTTTGTGACTAAACTAGTTTCAGTTCCTTGTCAGGTTCATTTAAATAGAAGAGATTTTCACTAATTTTTCTGTTCAGGAATGCAAGTAAATAACATTAACATCTTAAATCAAGAAATGGTAATGGGATTTATAATTGATTTTGCTATTTTGTAAAGCAATCAATATAAAACTTAATGGATAACAATAATAAATATATTTAAATATTACTTCAGTAAAAGAGTTCCTACGAAAACTTGAAAATGATTTTTGTCATTTTCCAATACTGTTAATTCAGAGCAGCTGTGGCATGAACCTTACACTGGGAGGTGGTCTAATAAAATTGTTATGCACTGTATAACTGTTTATCTTTTGCGGTTGAGAGCATCTGACAGTTTGTGACAATGTGGTCCTCAGGCAGGAATTAAAAAGTATCATGTGACCCTCTTGATAACCAAAGTTGTCCGTCCCAGCTTTAGGTGTTGTTACATTCTCTTCAAGGTCTTTGATATTTTTACCGCTGTGCTCGAAGTGTGATTGTAATGTTTTTACTTACAGAGTCCAGACTCAGAAGAGGTGAACTATGCCACTGTGACTTTTCGTCCAAAAGCAGAGAGGAACCTCAGACCTGCCTTGGACTGAAAGGTGGAGACAAATTCTTCATTTTGATCAACCGGATTGACTCAGGAAGCACCTGAAACTGCAATAAAAACAGGAACTGATGCCATGCTATTATTACAGCACCACTGTGACCATCATTTTAACTTTTTTGTCTTGAAGTTACAACAGTATATGTTTAAAAAATTATTTACATTTCATAAGTTCATCTATTTATTGTAAATAATGTCAATGGATGGTTTGTTTTAAAGGTTAGATGGACATTGGCATTGTGATGACTTGGCCCACATCGTCCATCACAAGTTTAAAGGAACACTTCAACATTTTGTTGTTTTCATGTCTTGCCTCACTCCTGAGTCCATGACAAGCAGGTAGACACCATTCTTTTGACTGCATGCAGTAACAAGGAAGAGATAGGCAGAGCTCGCCCACTGCTAATTAGATTGGCTTAAACACTGGGAGTCAGTGGGTAGTGTTAGCCTGCCTCTGCCTACAGTCATCAGATAAACTCTTCAGCAACTCTAAAAGGTCCTGTGTGCCTGTTGTGACTCGTTTTTTTATCCTGTTATGTTACATTATCCATTTCTAGACTAAGATTAGAACTAATATACATTTCAAAAGAAATACATAGGAAACTGTAAAGCACTCAGAGAGCACAAATCTCCCCAAGGTAGCTCACATATTGCTGTTATATCTATAAGCAATAGTTTCATGATAAAGTTACCATCATAATATGATTCACTGACCCTGAAAACCCACACCTAGCACTCAGAATCATGCTGATATCATGATTAGTTAGACAGTTATTGAGCAAAAAACGATCATTCACTAATGGTGGTTATCTATATCACCACCAAAATCTAATCATTTTTAAGTTGGGCCATTACCAGCAGAGTTAAATAAACCGCAGGGCACATGCACAAACCACCGTGGACATGCACGTTGGTAGGTCAACAAAGCAAAGCCTCTGTTTGCGAATAGAAGGAGATTGGATTAGGATGATTTCTTCAGGGTTTAGTTTTGTATGTATTTCTTTCGAAACATTTCTTTAAGTGCCAATCTTTGTCTCTCTAAACTCCATTTAGAGTTGAAGAGGTATCTGATGACTGTAGGCAGAAGTAGGCTAACACTACCCATTGACTCCCAGTATTTGAGCTAAGCTAATAAGCAGTGGGTGAGCTTTGGCTGTCTCTTTCTTGTCACTGCACGCACAGTTGAAATAATGGTGTACGGGAGTGAGGCAAGACAGGAAAACACAAAAAAATGTTGGCATATCCCTTTAAGAGGACACCATTTGCAGTCATGCACAGCAGCCAATGGGTTAAAAGTTTATAACCCAACCAGTCAGGTTGAAACCAAGTTCAAAATGATAAACCTTTCTGCCAGGAAGAATGGATGGATGGTGTTGAAAGCACAAGGTAAGATGTAGGAATCTGGGACAGTGGTTCTTAAATGTAGCGGCCTCCAGGTGAGTCTGGGGGACCTGGAGAATTATCACGCATTATTATTCCAACTACACCATTCATTTTCTGTTGTCACATTTCAGGGTGATGTGACTGAGTTGCTTTCCTCTTATATATTTCTTGGCTTCTTGATTGGTCATTTGTTGGTTTTTAAGATTCATATTCAGCCACTGGTTAAGAAGTTAAAGCTGTGACTGGGCTTTTATTCAGAAATAAGTCTTGTTAGCAGCTCGCTGCTGCTACTTTCATTTTTCTGATCGATTATGGTTATGTGTCATAGATGCATGCATCTTCTCAAAGCCTTAAATCTTTCAACTGTGTTTCTCATGGAGCGTTGAGGTTTATAAAAAAAAATAAGGCTCTGACACATCATTGCTCTCTATTTAAGTGAGTTGATTGGCCCTCTTTGACCATCCACAGACTGAATCATCGGTACATCCTGCTTTATGAGGCTATACTTAATCTGCTTCCTTCGTACTTCAGTGATTGTTTCTAAGAAGCTTCAGTCTTCATTCTGTGACTGAGTCACAAAACTAACTCTTATCATCTGTCCCAAAGTTCGTCTTGAAATGGTTAAAAGAAGTTACAGATAAGCTGCTCCTGCAGACTGGAATCTGCTGCAGGAAAATCTGGGGCTTAGGGATCTGCTCTCATGAAATCTTTTTAAAAGCAGATTCAAGGCTTTTAAGGGAGATGAAACAGGCTGTAGATGATTTAATTGATGATTTCTTTTAATCTGTGATACTGAATTGACTGGTTATTTTTGGTTGTGATAGTTTCATGTCTGTAAATTGATAAATGTGCTGCTGCTCGCCTTGGCCAGGACACTCTTATAAATGAGATTTTTGACTCAATGAGGTTCTTCTGTTTAAACAGACTTGAAATAAAAATAGAAAATAAAATAGCAGCAGCACTTTGTTCATAAACATTTCCCTGGTAATACAGTTATGTCATCTTTGATTTGGCATTCCTAGATGATATAAATATGCATGAATATGATGTGCCTTCAGATATTGGCTTGGCTTCGGGTCTGCCTTTGGAAAAATTGGTCAGAAACCACTGGAGGTGTCTCAGAGCCCTGAGGGGCTGTTATAAACTCGATCAGATCTACTTGCACATTGTAGTAGGACAAGGTGGTCCTCAACCTGCATTAAAGCTTCATTTTTGGCAATCTTCTGTTGTCTTAGGGACATAAATGACCTGAGAAAATACCTACCAGGAGTTTGAAGGAAATCCTATAAAGATATTTTTGCTGTTTGAAACTCCTTAAGTGGTCCAAACTTAAAAAAGAAAAAAAAAAAAAAAAGAGAGAGAGAGAGAAAGAAAAATACTAAAACTGCCTTTGCTCAAATTCCCATGGAAGATGTATACAACCTGTGAACTAAAATCAGCTAGAAGGTCATTTTTGAGGCTGCATGTAAAATTCTAGTCAGAAGAAAGCTGCAAAAGTACATTCCTAATACCACCATTAATTGGGCTTCATTAATGTACAGTATATCTGTAAATTTCTGTCAAAGAATATGCAGGAGCTCACAACAAAAAAATCACGACCTTTCCTGGCCACACAAGTAATTTTTAGAAAAAAATAAAGACATCTAAATATGTACAATAATGATTAGAAATATATCTATAATGGAAATAAACCTTGAACTCAGGTAAGAAAATAATTTAGTCATCAAAGAAGGTGGTCTGACTGACTAGTCTTTTTAACTGTGAGGAGGAAAAATGCAGATGTTAAAGTCTGAGATTATTTAGAGGTTGTCACTTCAGTCAAAAATAGATTTTGTCACATTTCTGAGGGGAACTTCCCACACGTTCAGCTGTGTCACTCATAACAGGAATGCACAGTCCTTACATGTTATACCTTGTTGTAAAGATGATGAATCAGGGTTTCCAACAATATAGAATACAATTGGTATTATTACAAGGGGAGAATAATCAAAATAACATTTCCAAAGTTTACTGAGGAGTATATATTGAGTAAATCACAAGAGAAATAACAGTGGAGCCGGATCTCCTGGATGTGCATTGAGCTGAAGCAAATCTCACTGTTTTCTCTTATGTGAAGATAAAAATTTCCTCATTTTTCTCAGTTTGGGTTTTAAAGGCCTCAAATAAAGTCTTGAATATAATTTTGTAGTGTTGTAACCTCATGAGAAGCGACTGAGTGGAAAGTAACAGCAACTTTAAACGTTTCTGGGCTCGCATTTCAGGTTTCCAATCAACGCACCCTCTAACGAATGGTATTTAGAGACATTTATGTGCCTGATAATGCTCACTGGTCTCCGTAGGCAAGACTTTGTGGTCATTTTACCTCCTACATTTTAACTGGGTGAAACAAAAAGAGAAGTTGATTTGAGCTGAACTGATAAGCAGAAACAATATAAACTGGATGATATATCCCAGTGATGGCCAGTGTGTGTGTTTGGAGCTAAATTCTCCCAAAGACTGAGAGTTGATTCAGCAGATTCTAGGCTTCAAGTGTTTTTGATTTTCTCAGGAAGACTGGACATTGTCTCAAATCCTGGTTGTGAACCCATAAGCTTTACAATGCCAAACTGCTGGAGTAGATAGATAAACAGTGGGGTTCCTGAAATAACACAAAACTTAGGAGTGTACTTGGACCACAAACTGGACTGGACTAGAAACACCGAGGCCGTCTACAAGAAGGGCCTGAGCCACCCCTACTTCCTGAGGAGGCTGAGGTCCTTTAACATCTGCAGGACAAGCTGAGGCGATCTGACACGTCTGTGGTGGCCAGTGCTATCCTGTATGCTGTTGTGTGCTGGGGCTGCAAGCCCTTCAGACTTTATAACTCCTCCATCTAACATCACTGCTCCTTCAGGTCCTGAAGTATAAACATTTTTCATTGTTTAACACCTCTGATATTTGTGAATAAATAAATATTAAAGCGTAATACCCAATGCAATATCCTTACTGTCAAACTGTACTTCACTGTCAAACTTTGCCTTTTGGACAAACAGTGCTGTCATATTTATATTCATATTGTAAATATTATAAATGTTAATAGTGTGAATTCCATAGCTTTATTTTAATCTCACTTCTACTTAATTTACTAATTTTTCTTCATAAGGAAGTTGATATTGCTTAAAGATTCTGCATGTTGCAACCTGCCTACTTAATTTTTCAATTTATTTCAAATTGTATGCTCCTATTTTAATGTCTGTATTTGATATTTCCTACTGATATACTGTGTATCAGAGCAACTGAAACAATCAAATTTCCCCTTGGGGATTAATGAAGTACTTCTGATCTGATTCTGATTTATAGCTCTAAACTGAGCATTCATCCATCTGTAGTACCTAATTTAATCCAGCAGAGGGCACTGATCTCCCATCAGAGATGATAAAGTCGCTCAGTTTGTGGGCAAAAGGGGATCAACAACATGCTCTCATAGCAGCAGGTGAAGAAGGGATGGATGCAGTCTGCTGGTTTTGTGGTGGATAAATATAGAAAAATAATCTCAAACATACTGTAACAAACTCCACTGTGCAAAAACACCTTGTCAGTTGCAGGCTGGGGCAAAGCACAACCACTGTAAGTCTAGAAATTTGGGGGAAAGGACCTGTTATTTTTGGTTGAAGTCAAAAAGCAGGCTGAATCCCCCTCTCACCACTTTTCTACAGCTTACCTCCAAGGAGGACAGCTGAAGCTGGTGGCCATGAGTACCAGAGTGGGCACTTAAGGGTCTGGGTTTTCTTAACATCACTTCCTGGCAGGTCTCGAAGACTGAGGCTGAGGTTCTCTGCCAGAAAATAGTGAATCATTCCCTTCAGGTGGGCCAGTCTCTTCATCAAGTGAAGATCAAATGTCTTGAGGTCTTAGACCGAGAGATGGACCGGCTGCTTTGTGCACATTAGTTATGGCCCTTTTCCATTAGCCCTACTCTACTCGGCTCGGCTTTCCCCGACTCTACCCGGCTCTACTCTACTCGCTTTGGTCTGCTTTTCCACCAGCCTGGTTCCCTACCCAGCGAGGGCCGTGTCGCTGTGAAACAGCTGGGCGACACAGCGTTCATGTCATTTTGAGCGCGACACAACAACCAAAACAATGGAGGACTTGGAGGCAATAGTATACTTGCTGCTCGGTCTGTGGCTTTTTGTTACAAAGAGGAAAGCAGAAGAAGGCTGCAGGCGGTGAGAAGAAATACCCTTGAGAAGTACAGGAGAGTTTTGGAAGCTATACAACAGTTTGAAGCCGAGGACGAGAGCAATCAGGCTGCAAAGAAAAGACATATGAGGGTAAGCTAACGGAAGCTACCGCTAGCTTGTTAGCTAGCTCGTAATGATAAAGTCCCGTGTTTAACACTGTGATGGCAGCAAGTTATTGCCATAAAGTAACAAAAAAGTGTATGTACTGCAGTCCTGTTTTGGGCATCGCACTCATGACTCATCTGTGACGACATTCTCTGACCAGTCAGTAGCCGGCAGTCGGTCGACGTTACCTTTTAGTGTCGACTCAGCTCGCTTAGAACCAGAGCTGAGTAGGTACTAAAACTGGTTTGTTTTAGGAGGTACTGTGCCGGTGGAAACGCAACGCAAACCGAGTAGAGCCGAGTAGAGTAGAGTAGGACCAAGGCGGGCTGCTGGAAAAGGGCCATTAGTTGTGGTGCTTTCAAATGACATACAAAGTCCTCAAAATCTGGTCTGGCGTGTGAAGATGCTTGTATTAGAGATGCCTGTGGCTGTGGGCTGATTGTTTTTGTCTACTCACATCATTCTTTAAAAAGTGCTCTGTGTCAGACTCCACTGCAGCAGGAACGTCCTGAATGGCCCACCAACCTGACCTACAGGTGTTTGAAATGAGTAATCAACCTGTGTGAGACCCTGCCCTCCAACCAATCAGGTCTCTGATCACAGACTCCTGTGAGCTGACAGAGAGAGGGGAGGAGGTGGAGTACAGACAACAAAACTGAGTTTCTCTATAATCACGTTTCATAGGAGTTTTACAGAAGTCATCTCACACCAAAGACTAATCAAAATGCAGTTTTAAAGACATTTTTACACATTAAAACAATAAGTATACTTACTACTTGTGATAACATTTTATTTTGCATTAAACTTACTTTTTAAGGACCCGTACTGCCCACATACCATCAAGACTGCATAAAATATGAAGTCTGAAACAGCCAGACATGCTTAATATGATTTAGAATCAGATTTGCCGCACAATAAGGATATCCTCAGCTTCTGGAAATTCACATTTTTATATATTTCTTCCAGCATTCATGGTTGCAGCTTTGTTGATTGAGTCTAGCACATATGTTTCACTTCTTTATGCTCCTACGTAGGACACACTTGGCTGCTTACATGAGCTTTCATGGCAAATGACCGCTCCTGAATCTGACATAAAGGGGTTAAAAAAAATGAGTCACAACAAGCACATGGGACCATTTACAGCTTCTTGAAGAGTTTATCTGATGACTGTGGGCAGAGGCAGGTTAGCGCTCTACCCATTGACTCCCAGTGTTTGAGCTAAGCTAACCAGTGGCGGGTGAGTTTTGCCCGTCTTTTCCTTGTTACTGGACACACAGTCGAAAGAATGTTGTCTACCTGCTTGTCATGGACTCGGGAGTGAGGCAAGACAGGAAAACAACAAAAATGGGGGCATATCCACAGTTGCTGACTGTCACCTTCTCTACAAGTTTTACACAGATGATTGTTTCACCAACCACAGTAACAGGCACATCCTAAACTTCCCTGACAACACCGTGAATATTAGTTCATTAGTTTGTTTTTTAAAATGATTCTGTTGAACCACAATTCAAAAGCAATGTCTGATTTTCATTAGTTAATTTCAGTGAATTTTTATTCTTACTTTTGTCTGTTTCAAGTTATTTCAGTGACCATTGTGGGTTTTACTTTCTTCACCAGAAGGGTACCAACAATTTTGGTTCATTGAATCGGGTTTGCATCACTATATCACTGTGTGAAAACTGTGAAAACAAGTAGAAGTGACTCAGTGCTGCACACACCCTCAGAAAATCTCACAGATTAATGTTAAGCATCCAATTGAGAAAAAAAATCTTTTCTAGTATCATTTCTAGATCCTCTTATATTTAGAATTTTATTTAGGGAAAAACATTTGTCAATTATACACACACACATATATATTTATATATCTATCTATCTATCTATCTATCTCTCTCTCTCTCTCTCTCTATATATATATATATATATATATATATATATATATATATATATATAAATATATTAATATATAAATAAATATATATATATATATATATATATATATAATATATATATATATATATATATATATATATATATATATATTTATGCTCTTTCTAACTTTTACTAATCATTCAATTTGTAAGCCACATCTTAGATATGTGTCCACATCTAAGAAACCTTTTGAGATAACACTGTGGCAGCCGATTACTGTCATTCATTTGAATGGTGTGCACTGTTTTTGAACACTAGTCACAGCTCAAAAAAACATACAGTACATCATACAATTTTGATATTGGCAATGTATGAATCATTACAATTCTACAATTTTAAATATGCAGGCCTACACTTCCTCTCTCTAACTTACAAGCACACACACACAAACACACACATATGCAACTACTCAAAGCTAGAGAGATGAGCACATTAAGGAAATATGTTAAATAAATGATGGTAATTTTGACAAATTCTACTATCTGTAGTCTTTTGATATGAAAAAAAAACTTAAATCTTTATTGCGGAAATGAAAGAAATCCATTAATGTCCAGAATAACCCTAAAAGGGCAAGTCAACCAGCAAGCTGACCTGCATATCTGCTTCCTGATTGGTAATCTGTAAAATGAAATCAGAAATGTTGCTAAATGAAGAGGCAGGGAACACAATTTTTACCAACAAATGTTTTACAAATGCACTTTCTAGTGTGAAAGTCAAAGGGTTCAACAATTCAGATTCAAATATACACAATCCAGTTTCACCTTTTGCCGACACGTTTCTGCCCTCACACAGGTAGGTGCATGAGCAGGTCTGAACTTCTGTTACCCTCATGGAGAAACAAAAACTTCTATTCTTACAGGCAAAAGTGTGCAAATGACTCTGTTCTTTGTTTCAAGTCCAATATGTTGTTGAGTTAGTACTTTTACATAAGTTTTAATCCTCCTATGTTGCACCTCCCCTTCAAGTCCTCTGGTGCCTTCAACAGGACGTGCATCTCACATTTTGAAACCACTAGCTTGAGTGAAGTGTGTTAAAAATCTTCTCTGTATTGTCCATTCTCTGTCTCTCAGAGTTTCAGTCAAAGTGAAACCCACAGGAAGACTCTCAACTCTGTAAACAAACCACAAGCTGACAAAGTTGTGTCATTTTCACACAAACACTTGTGTGCACATCTGCTTTGGGGAAGTGGCCATTTCAGGCATGTCTTGTGCATATGTGTACTCTATTAAATGTTGGGGGCATATAAACCACACCAAAGGGCAGAGAAAACTGGAAAATGCATGATATGACCTCTTTAAAGGATCAGTTAGGCCTTGCCTCCAGGCTGTACATTTTCAGCCCTCTGCACCAAACCACAGCCAACAAAAATATTTACTAAGTTGCACGAAAGACATGAGAGAGAAAATCAACTTGTTTTCACAGCTCCTCCCCTCACAGGTCACACCTCTCACTCACATCCCCACTCTGTTTCAATGCATCTCTCATGCTTGTTGCAAGGTGTCATCCGCTTGTTGTCATATCAAAGTGTGTTACGAACCAAAGATCTTAAAGGGGATGAAGGTAGTAACAATAATTTGAAAAACCCAGGTCAAATAACTGTTGATGCAAATTCTGAAAAAAGTAATGAATGTTTATTCAAAAAGAAATTAACAACAACTTAAAACAAGCCCAAAGCCGATGTATCTTCAGAAATAAACACTAAAAGTAGAAAAAGAAACACTCAAATCACTGCAGGCTCCACCGCCACTGGAGGCCTACACAGCTCACACAGTCTGGATGGCTCCCCAAAGCACAAGCAGGTGACCACTGCTCCACACAGGAAATGCTGAGAGAAGAGGAGTAGAAAGAGAGAGACCACAGCTCTCTCCTGCTACATATAGACTGCTGCTCATCAAGACAGACCAGCAGCACCTGCCACACACACTCACGCGGCAGAGGAACCTGAAGAGAGAGAGAAAGGGAGGAAACAGCACAGCAGCACACACACAGGGCATGTAACAAAGTGTTTTGAGTGTTAAAGGGGACAGTCGAGTGAAAAGCAGGTGAAGTTCCCATCAGTCCAGTGGCACATACTAAACACTGTAAACAAGAATCAGCAACAAGACTATACTTTAGGCCAACTATATTTTAGTTGCATTACTGATTGTTATTTAGACACTTGCATGGCTAAATTCATTTTTCTGATTGGCCAATAACGCATCCATGTAATAATATAAAGAGTGTTCAACGAGAGTAGTTAAAATGCCTTCATTTAAACCAACACTACGTAGTTTTTCCACCCGTAATATAATATTTCTAGAATCATTGTGATGGTACATTGCCTTACAACAGGTTGAATGACACCTCTGTCATGGTCTGAGGGGGTCTGTATCACCTCACTGCCACTAAGTAACTTCGATGTGGATGGTAGGAACACTTTCCCATTAAAAAACTACAAATTTTTACTGCTTTGACTGCTTTACAGCATACGTCACTTCCCCTTCAAGGTGAAAGCTAAAAGTTGGGAAAAGGAGAATATAAAGCAGTTTATGAATTTTAAAACAGATTTAATGAACAGAATTTAGTTTAAAGTAAATATGCACTCATTTTCCTAATGGAAATAGGGACCTCTCCGCCTCACACTCCTGCAGTAGTGTGTGGCAGTCATGGTCCTCTGACGTTGGATGCCACCCACTATTAAACAAGAAGAAGAGGAAGAAAGCTACATGTAGTGTTGTTATAATGGCGGAAGCAGCGGAAAACCTGAAGAAAAGAAATGTTCATACGGAGGAGACTGAAAAAAAGAAAGCTGGAGAGTAACAAGCTAAATGCCTGGACAGGGATAAACACTGGCCCAGCGTTCACTCGCTGGCATGAGCTGAAAGACGAGGCAGGATGTCCGATCCGATGCTAATTAGCCCTGCATACTATTGGAATTGTAAGTACATGATGATTATTCAAATAGAAACATGATCAGACTGTACTTTATCAGTCCACATGGTTTATTTGTCTCTCGGGACGTCCTGTCGCTTCTCCTCCCTCTGTATGTCAACAAACGCACATTGTGTGAGGTGCTCCGTTTTACGACCCCGCTGCAGTTTACACTCAAAGTCCATAGAGGCCCCTAGAGAGCTAAAAAGACGGAATCTTATCTTAGTGCTGCTTTAAGGGCATTAAACGTAAAAACAGTCATGTAGATTTTTTTCAAACTAAGGTTTTTCCTCTGTTTTAGAAAATATTTGTTCACACCTGAATTTCCTAAAACATCTTTGTCCATATGAAAACACTAATGCACCATTTTGTGTTGTCAGTTGCATGTTGT
>JBAMNC010000863.1:0-113189 GCA_037902135.1 Cetoscarus ocellatus | reverse complement strand
AGCAGAATCAGTTTCCATCCGTCTTCACTGTGAGATCGCACTCGCGTTTCTCAGTATGGCTGTGGGGTTTTGCTGAGACATATTTTTACAGACCCCTAGACACCACCATCACACTTTTAAAGCATATGTGCGTGCTGTAAATGTATTACACTGTACAACCACAGCCAAACTACTTTAAAGCTTTTTGTCACAGGGCTTGATCTGGGGGAAATACAGTTATGACTCATGTTGTGTAATTTTTAGTTGAAATCTAAACTGAATTTAAAATATTTCTAACAGTTATTAAAAGACAGATATTCTCCATTTTCATTATATTCATAGGATGACTCAAGAGGCAAGTCTTAAAATGTTAAGTACAAAGTGTTGGTACACAGTGTTTTCTATTGGCTGTAAAGCCTGATCAGTCATCTTTACAAGGACTGTGCATTCAAGGAATGAGCAAACACAGGTAAAAATGTGCCAAAATCCCCTACTATATTCTGCTGTTGGTCTTCAATGTTGTTTTGAGCTTCAAGTGCTGCCTGGTACCCGAAGTGACAGCACTTGTGTGCAGAGGTCCTGAAACTTTGTTGAGCTTGTGTCCTGACATTTGTCCCTTTAAGGCATGAGGCCGATGCAATAAGGCAACTGGAATCCTGATATTCTGGTAACCGGAGCAGCAGTATTATTTGGTGTCTGGCACCATTTTCCAAACTGAGGACCAAGTTCAGCGACACGTGTGAAGTCAAAGACAGACAGAGGAGTGTGTGTTCAAAGAGGACAACAACTCAAGAAGACCAGTTCCTCACCCTTGCTTCACTGGCTACGTTTACATGCAGTCATTAAACCTTTCATAACCGGAATATTAGCTATAACCCGGTTGCGTGCAGCCATGTAAACACCAAAAAACCTTTTTAAAAACCGGAATATGCTCATATTCCGTTTTTTAAAAACCCGAATGTCACCCCTGGGTTACTCCCTTTTCTAACCCGAATATTTGGTCATGTATACGCCGATCGGGATATCCTTATTGAAAGGAACATTAAGTTGTGTTCTGGGCATGTCCTTTTCGCAAGGAATCTTGGTCTTTTGAGTACAGGAAGTTCTTGTTGTAACATGGCACAGCTCCGGCTCGATTTCCTAATTCTTCACGTTCTCGTCTTCAATTAATGAAGAAACTGACAAAGAATAGTGTCAAGTACTGGTGGTGGGTCAGTACCAGCACCAAAGTGCAAACAAAGCCGACTGTTAGCTGCTCCAGGCTGTTCGTTATCTGCCGTGCTGCTGCTGTTGTTGTCGTTGCTATAGGATACAGGAAGAAGAAGCAGAAATGACGTGCATTGCGTTCATGACGTTCTCTGTGCATGATGACGTTCTCCGTGCGTCGCTGTTTTGTTTGGGATACTATGCATAGAAGAATAATCCTGTTTGCTCACACATGTAAACTGGGTTATTTCGAATGTTTCAAAACCGGAATATTGATCTTAACCCGAATATTGACTGCATCTAAATGTAGCCAACTGAGGACAGTACAGCTTTCTTCCCAAGATTTACAGGGCAAGATCTGTAAAACAGTGCTAAAGATGCAACAAAGATAAGAATTTTTATGTTTGAGATGATAACTTCAACTTTCGTTGCAAATACTTACACATTGTGGATTTGATGTCGACAATACATTCCAGAAAGCTGGGGCGGGTGCATTTTTACCACTGTGTTACATCACCTGTCCTTTCAACAACAGTAAGTGTTGGGATCAGAGGACAATAATTGTTGAAGCTTTGCAGGTGGAACTCTTCATCATTCTTGCTGATGTACGACCTTGATTGCTCAACAGTTCGGGGTCTCTGTTGTATTTTGCGTGTCAGAATGTGCCACACATTTTTAATGGGAGACAGGTCTGGACTGCAGGAGGGTCAGTCCAGACCTGCACTCTTTACTACAAATCACGCTTTTGTAACACATGCAGAATGTGTCTTCATTGTCTTGATGAAATAAGCAGGGACGTCCTGAAAAAGACGTCTCTTGGATGGCAGCATATGTCGCTCCTGAACCTGGATGTACCTTTCAGCATTAATGGGGCCTTCAAAGATGTGCAAGTTATCCATGCCATGTGCACCAACATCCCCCATACCATCACAGATGCTCTTGACCTTTGCTCTGATAACAGTCTGGATGGGTCCCTTTCGTCTTTAGCCTGGAGGACACCACATCCATGATTGACAAAGACAGTCTGAAATGTGGACTCAGACCACAGCAGACTTTTCCCACTTTGCCTCAGTCCATCTCAGAGGAGCTCTGGTCCAGAGGAGCCGGTGGTGTTTCTGGGTGTTGGTGATATTTGGCTTTGTCTTTGCATGGTAGAGTTTTGACTTGACCTTCTACTTGTAGAGATGAACTGTGTTTCTGAGCCCACGTGGTGATAATGGTGACATTATGGTCTGTAGATGATGAAATTCCTAAACCCTTTGCAACTTCACGTTGACAAACGTCCTTAAACAGTTGGGCGATTCGCTCACACAGTTGTTCACTAAGTGATGAACCTCGCTTCATCCTTGTTTGGTAATGGACTGAGGCTTTCAGGGATGCTCCATTTATCCTGCACCCATGACACCCACCACTCTCCAGTTAACCTGTTCACCTGTAAAATGATCCAAACAGGTGTTTTTTGAGCATTCCTCAACAATTCCAGTCTTCTGTTGCCCCTGTCCCAGGTTTTTTGGAACATGTTGCAGGCATCAAATTTTAAAATGAGTGAATTTTGCAAAAAAACAATTAACTTTATCAGCTTGAGCATTAAATATCTCGTCTTTTTAGTGTTACTCAGTTGAATATAGGTCAAATTGGTTTGCAAATAATTGTATTCTGTTTTTATTTACATTTAACATAATGTCCCAACTTGAATGAAATTGGGGTTAGCACATTTTATTTTTATAAGATAAGATTCATAGTGCTGATTTTTCTTGCACTTCAGTAAATCAAGTCACTTTAAAGAAATACGATCAGAAGATTTAAGTCTCTGTCTTGTGTGACAAAGAAGTCGCACCAGATTCTACACAAGCTGGTTTTCACACAGTTTAAAAAAATACCCTGTCTCTTTAACGCCTCCTTGCAGGTGTTTAAAGCGACCTACAGTCACACAGTCTGGTGCACAATGAGGAACTTTGTCTTGGTATCAGCCTTCACTCTCTCTGCAGCCTCTGTAAGTAGTCCTCACTCACTCACCAACTTTCTTTAAATCATGTAAAGTCTGAACTGGTGTCAGCTCTGGTGGTTACATTTCTGTCTATTTCAGTTTGGATCTTTGTCTCAGTGTCTGAGTCTCACTCTGTGGAGGTTCAGTCTGGTGAAGAGGTCACGCTGATGTGCTCCAACTATTCTGCATCTCACTCTGCTGATCACCTGGTTTAAAATCAACAGGAGCGAGCCTCGCTGTCTCTCCCCACATGTTCCAGTCTGATAAACCTGCAACATTCTGCAGTGGATTTCAGAAGGGAAAATTGGAAATGACATCCAACAGCTCTGCCCTCTTTCTGAACATCAAACCCGTGGATTCATCCGATGCTGGTATATTTCTGTGGATATACCATGGGCAAAAATCATGTGATGGCTGAAGCAACTTTTCTGGAGGTTCAAGGTAAATTTTTAACAAGTACTCATCATTTTTAGCTCCTGTTAGGATCCTCTGATTTCAAACAGGGATGTACTGATCCCACTTTCCTCAGCCTAAACACAAGTTCTTATTGTTTAGGTGGAAGGACAAATGTGAATCTTTAAAAACACCATTAACTGTCCTTAAAATTAGCTTAAAAGATTGTTTCCTTGAGAGTATGGCAGTGCTTAGTTTTCATCATTGATGTTAAATTATCACCAAACTGGGGTCCTAAAGCCGAGCACTTATCCACGTACCAAGGGCTTTTGTACCAAGGCAACTTTAACAGGGACAGCAAGAAGTTATTAAGAGGGGGAGATCAAAACTTTACTTTCTTTCATGTTCACAAATTTGACAAACATCTTTGGTGCAGTTTATATGCAAATACTGTAATCTCCGGACTACAAGCTGCAACACTTTTTTCCCACACTTTGAACCCTGCTGCTTTAAACAATGATGTGGCTAATTTAAGGATTTTGTACATTACATTTAGCCTTGTCACATCAGATTTAATTTAGAGTTTAAAAATCTTTCTGTGTAACATATATCTGTGTTTATATCTCGTGTTACAAGGTGGACAGTGCCTGAGCATGTGAGCGGAGAGGAGCGTTGAGATTTCCCACTCCTCGCGCACAGAGCTGTTCTTGCGCCCGCTCGCTCACTCTGAGGGGATGCACACCGCTCCGCTAATTATCCCTTCACTTTTCCCTCAAATTTCAACCCTTCGGGCGCATGGTGTGAGTGGTACTGGAGCGAAATTGGAGCGGAAGGAGCAAAAGATAAGATGACACTCTAGCTTTTTAGAAAAAAGCGCTCAGCGCTCAGGCCAAAGTCCTTCCCCCTCGTGCTCCGATCAGCTTCGCTCACTGGACACCTGCGTCTTATAGACAAGTGTCTAGATATGGACACATCTTTTTCTTTTTAAATTAGAGGGTGTGGCATGTATTCAGTTTTCACTCAATAGTCCAAAAATTATGGTCATTTATAACTGAAATATGTCTTTTTAAGGGATAATCCAACATTTTTTTGTTTGTTTTCCTGTCTTGCCTCACTCCTGAGTCCATGACAAACAGTGTAGACACCATTATTTAGACTGTGTGTGCAGTAACAAGGAAGAGGACAGGCAAGGCTAGTAAGCTAGTTATCTTTTCAAAGCTGTTTTCAGTGGACGAGGAAGAGGTAGCATGTGTTATTAGCCTGCTTTGGAGCTTTTAGAGTTTTTTCATTTTTTCTTTTTTCTAAGCCTATAGTCTGCTCTACATCTCAGCCCCAGTTTTGATCATCTTTAAAGCTAACATGTTTTACTCCTTTTCAACATGCTCACACTGATCATAGACGTTCACAGGACATATTCCTAAAGATCCTTGTTTAAAAAAATCCTCTCAGATATGAATTTCTGGTATGCATATAAACCCTTGTGTTTTAGCCCTGCTCAGAACAGGGCTGTTTTAAATCCTTCTGTGTCTAAGTGTGTTTGATCATGCTCTCACTCAAGAAGTGGATGTGGCTCTAGCTTTCCAGTGCTGTGCTCCAATGTTACATACTTAAAACATGCAGCTTTTACTGGTGCCCCCTGTGGGCTGAACAAACACCTGGCCCATGGAGCGCCTCTCAGAGTCCATTTTTCCTTTGGGGAAGTTTTTCAAGCAGACGGGAGATTTGTTTTTTATGATTATTTGGGCACATCTTAAACGCAAGACTCCATCAATAAGTGTATTTTGAATAACATGTAAGCTTTAAAATGTGTGGCTCAGACTATGTGTTACTGTCACAAAAAAAGACAAGGTCAAAAAAACAGGCAAGGTCATACATGGTTAGACAAGACAATGAAAATGCTGGGATGAAGACTGAGGTACAACAAACTGGCACAGAACAATGTGAGACATGAGGTTAAATACAAGAGGTAATAAGGGGTGATGGGAAACAGATGAGGTGAAACAATCAGGAGGAAGGTGTGAGAAGACGGGGGCAGGGCAGACAGGAACAAATCTGGAACAGAAACAGGGTTAGTGATTTCAAAATAAACAGGAAGGACAAGACAAAAATGAAATGTGCAAGAAACTTGACAGACGTGACACCTGTGGGGGTGTGTGTCTCAAATGCCTCTCAAGAGCCATTTTTCCGATGGGGAAGTTTTTTCAAACAGACTGGGGAATTTTTTTCATTATGAAAGATGTTTTTTGACAAGCCAAAGGCACATCTTTACATATAGACTCCATCAAAAAGTGTATTTGAATAATGTGCTACCTTTAAAGTTGTGTGGCTCAGTTTATGTGTTCCTGTCTTGTTTCAAGTCCATTTAAACATGAATTACATTTAACACAAAAAGAGGTTATTTACAACTTAAACTTAAACTTAAACTTTTGTTGTAGATGTGAAGTGTGGACTGAACTACTCTGTTGAGCATCGTCTGTGCTGGTTTGACTGTTTTATTCATATCAGTCATCACTTGTCTGGCTGTTAGACTCATCAAGCTTCAGAGAGGTAACTGTGCTGATTTTTGCTGAATTTCACATCCCCTTTCAAAAATAAAACTATGACTCACAATAGCTTTCTACATTGTTGACCTCATATTGTTTCTGTCATGCAGCTCGTATTGAAGAACAGAATCCACAGCAAGGCCAGGGTAAAGCCCGTCATAAATATTTTTTTAACTGCTTACTTCAGGTCCAGTGTTGGTAACTAGCTGCCCTCCACCTCATTAAAATGTGGCCTGCCAGTCATTTCCAAAAATCAACAAATTGTGAATAAAAATGACAGAATCCACCAAATCTGACTCAACCTGAGGCACCAAAACAATGGCATGCTCAAACTCTGATATGCAATAAAGGGAAGGCTTTATAATCTAGGCTGTTGGTTTATGTTTTTGTTTTTTCAGGGTAGTTAAAGACCTGAGTTTGTTATAATTGTTTTTTTTTTTTAATTTCTTTTATAAAGCATTAGAATAAAGTATTAAGCTAAGTTATTACTATATTTGGAAAACAGTGGAGATAAAATATTTGTACTTTCAGATGTTAAATATCATTGTTTCTGTTATATTAAATAACAAGATTAAATTGACTTTAACTTTGTGACTAAACTAGTTTCAGTTCCTTGTCAGGTTCATTTAAATAGAAGAGATTTTCACTAATTTTTCTGTTCAGGAATGCAAGTAAATAACATTAACATCTTAAATCAAGAAATGGTAATGGGATTTATAATTGATTTTGCTATTTTGTAAAGCAATCAATATAAAACTTAATGGATAACAATAATAAATATATTTAAATATTACTTCAGTAAAAGAGTTCCTACGAAAACTTGAAAATGATTTTTGTCATTTTCCAATACTGTTAATTCAGAGCAGCTGTGGCATGAACCTTACACTGGGAGGTGGTCTAATAAAATTGTTATGCACTGTATAACTGTTTATCTTTTGCGGTTGAGAGCATCTGACAGTTTGTGACAATGTGGTCCTCAGGCAGGAATTAAAAAGTATCATGTGACCCTCTTGATAACCAAAGTTGTCCGTCCCAGCTTTAGGTGTTTGTTACATTCTCTTCAAGGTCTTTGATATTTTTACCGCTGTGCTCGAAGTGTGATTGTAATGTTTTTACTTACAGAGTCCAGACTCAGAAGAGGTGAACTATGCCACTGTGACTTTTCGTCCAAAAGCAGAGAGGAACCTCAGACCTGCCTTGGACTGAAAGGTGGAGACAAATTCTTCATTTTGATCAACCGGATTGACTCAGGAAGCACCTGAAACTGCAATAAAAACAGGAACTGATGCCATGCTATTATTACAGCACCACTGTGACCATCATTTTAACTTTTTTGTCTTGAAGTTACAACAGTATATGTTTAAAAAATTATTTACATTTCATAAGTTCATCTATTTATTGTAAATAATGTCAATGGATGGTTTGTTTTAAAGGTTAGATGGACATTGGCATTGTGATGACTTGGCCCACATCGTCCATCACAAGTTTAAAGGAACACTTCAACATTTTGTTGTTTTCATGTCTTGCCTCACTCCTGAGTCCATGACAAGCAGGTAGACACCATTCTTTTGACTGCATGCAGTAACAAGGAAGAGACAGGCAGAGCTCGCCCACTGCTAATTAGATTGGCTTAAACACTGGGAGTCAGTGGGTAGTGTTAGCCTGCCTCTGCCTACAGTCATCAGATAAACTCTTCAGCAACTCTAAAAGGTCCTGTGTGCCTGTTGTGACTCGTTTTTTTATCCTGTTATGTTACATTATCCATTTCTAGACTAAGATTAGAACTAATATACATTTCAAAAGAAATACATAGGAAACTGTAAAGCACTCAGAGAGCACAAATCTCCCCAAGGTAGCTCACATATTGCTGTTATATCTATAAGCAATAGTTTCATGATAAAGTTACCATCATAATATGATTCACTGACCCTGAAAACCCACACCTAGCACTCAGAATCATGCTGATATCATGATTAGTTAGACAGTTATTGAGCAAAAACGATCATTCACTAATGGTGGTTATCTATATCACCACCAAAATCTAATCATTTTTAAGTTGGGCCATTACCAGCAGAGTTAAATAAACCGCAGGGCACATGCACAAACCACCGTGGACATGCACGTTGGTAGGTCAACAAAGCAAAGCCTCTGTTTGCGAATAGAAGGAGATTGGATTAGGATGATTTCTTCAGGGTTTAGTTTTGTATGTATTTCTTTCGAAACATTTCTTTAAGTGCCAATCTTTGTCTCTCTAAACTCCATTTAGAGTTGAAGAGGTATCTGATGACTGTAGGCAGAAGTAGGCTAACACTACCCATTGACTCCCAGTATTTGAGCTAAGCTAATAAGCAGTGGGTGAGCTTTGGCTGTCTCTTTCTTGTCACTGCACGCACAGTTGAAATAATGGTGTACGGGAGTGAGGCAAGACAGGAAAACACAAAAAATGTTGGCATATCCCTTTAAGAGGACACCATTTGCAGTCATGCACAGCAGCCAATGGGTTAAAAGTTTATAACCCAACCAGTCAGGTTGAAACCAAGTTCAAAATGATAAACCTTTCTGCCAGGAAGAATGGATGGATGGTGTTGAAAGCATAAGGTAAGATGTAGGAATCTGGGACAGTGGTTCTTAAATGTAGCGGCCTCCAGGTGAGTCTGGGGGACCTGGAGAATTATCACGCATTATTATTCCAACTACACCATTCATTTTCTGTTGTCACATTTCAGGGTGATGTGACTGAGTTGCTTTCCTCTTATATATTTCTTGGCTTCTTGATTGGTCATTTGTTGGTTTTTAAGATTCATATTCAGCCACTGGTTAAGAAGTTAAAGCTGTGACTGGGCTTTTATTCAGAAATAAGTCTTGTTAGCAGCTCGCTGCTGCTACTTTCATTTTTCTGATCGATTATGGTTATGTGTCATAGATGCATGCATCTTCTCAAAGCCTTAAATCTTTCAACTGTGTTTCTCATGGAGCGTTGAGGTTTATAAAAAAAAATAAGGCTCTGACACATCATTGCTCTCTATTTAAGTGAGTTGATTGGCCCTCTTTGACCATCCATAGACTGAATCATCGGTACATCCTGCTTTATGAGGCTATACTTAATCTGCTTCCTTCGTACTTCAGTGATTGTTTCTAAGAAGCTTCAGTCTTCATTCTGTGACTGAGTCACAAAACTAACTCTTATCATCTGTCCCAAAGTTCGTCTTGAAATGGTTAAAAGAAGTTACAGATAAGCTGCTCCTGCAGACTGGAATCTGCTGCAGGAAAATCTGGGGCTTAGGGATCTGCTCTCATGAAATCTTTTTAAAAGCAGATTCAAGGCTTTTAAGGGAGATGAAACAGGCTGTAGATGATTTAATTTATGATTTCTTTTAATCTGTGATACTGAATTGACTGGTTATTTTTGGTTGTGATAGTTTCATGTCTGTAAATTGATAAATGTGCTGCTGCTCGCCTTGGCCAGGACACTCTTATAAATGAGATTTTTGACTCAATGAGGTTCTTCTGTTGAAACAGACTTGAAATAAAAATAGAAAATAAAATAGCAGCAGCACTTTGTTCATAAACATTTCCCTGGTAATACAGTTATGTCATCTTTGATTTGGCATTCATAGATGATATAAATATGCATGAATATGATGTGCCTTCAGATATTGGGTTGGCTTCAGGTCTGCCTTTGGAAAAATTGGTCAGAAACCACTGGAGGTGTCTCAGAGCCCCGAGGGGCTGTTATAAACTCGATCAGATCTACTTGCACATTGTAGTAGGACAAGGTGGTCCTCAACCTGCATTAAAGCTTCATTTTTGGCAATCTTCTGTTGTCTTAGGGACATAAATGACCTGAGAAAATACCTACCAGGAGTTTGAAGGAAATCCTATAAAGATATTTTTGCTGTTTGAAACTCCTTAAGTGGTCCAAACTTAAAAAAGAAAAAAAAAAAAAAAAAAGAGAGAGAGAGAGAAAGAAAAATACTAAAACTGCCTTTGCTCAAATTCCCATGGAAGATGTATACAACCTGTGAACTAAAATCAGCTAGAAGGTCATTTTTGAGGCTGCATGTAAAATTCTAGTCAGAAGAAAGCTGCAAAAGTACATTCCTAATACCACCATTAATTGGGCTTCATTAATGTACAGTATATCTGTAAATTTCTGTCAAAGAATATGCAGGAGCTCACAACAAAAAAATCACGACCTTTCCTGGCCACACAAGTAATTTTTAGAAAAAAATAAAGACATCTAAATCTGTACAATAATGATTAGAAATATATCTATAATGGAAATAAACCTTGAACTCAGGTAAGAAAATAATTTAGTCATCAAAGAAGGTGGTCTGACTGACTAGTCTTTTTAACTGTGAGGAGGAAAAATGCAGATGTTAAAGTCTGAGAATATTTAGAGGTTGTCACTTCAGTCAAAAATAGATTTTGTCACATTTCTGAGGGGAACTTCCCACACGTTCAGCTGTGTCACTCATAACAGGAATGCACAGTCCTTACATGTTATACCTTGCTGTAAAGATGATGAATCAGGGTTTCCAACAATATAGAATACAATTGGTATTATTACAAGGGGAGAATAATCAAAATAACATTTCCAAAGTTTACTGAGGAGTATATATTGAGTAAATCACAAGAGAAAGTATCCAGTGGAGCTGGATCTCCTGGATGTGCATTGAGCTGAAGCAAATCTCACTGTTTTCTCTTATGTGAAGATAAAAACTTCTTTTTTTTCTCAGTTTGGGTTTTAAAGGCCTCAAATAAAGTCTTGAATATGATTTTGTAGTGTTGTAACCTCATGAGAAGCGACTGAGTGGAAAGTAACAGCAACTTTAAATGTTTCTGGGCTCGCATTTCAGGTTTCCAATCAACCCTCTAAAGAATGGTATTTAGAGACATTTATGTGCCTGATAATGCTCACTGGTCTCCGTAGGCAAGACTTCGTGGTCATTTTACCTCCTACATTTTAACTGGGTGAAACAAAAAGAGAAGTTGATTTGAGCTGAACTGATAAGCAGAAACAATATAAACTGGATGATATATCCCAGTGATGGCCAGTGTGTGTGTTTGAGCTAAATTCTCCCAAAGACTGAGAGTTGATTCAGCAGATTCTAGGCTTCAAGTGTTTTTGATTTTCTCAGGAAGACTGGACATTGTCTCAAATCCTGGTTGTGAACCCATAAGCTTTACAATGCCAAACTGCTGGAGTAGATAGATAAACAGTGGGGTTCCTGAAATAACACAAAACTTAGGAGTGTACTTGGACCACAAACTGGACTGGACTAGAAACACCGAGGCCGTCTACAAGAAGGGCCTGAGCCACCCCTACTTCCTGAGGAGGCTGAGGTCCTTTAACATCTGCAGGACAAGCTGAGGCGATCTGACACGTCTGTGGTGGCCAGTGCTATCCTGTATGCTGTTGTGTGCTGGGGCTGCAAGCCCTTCAGACTTTATAACTCCTCCATCTAACATCACTGCTCCTTCAGGTCCTGAAGTATAAACATTTTTCATTGTTTAACACCTCTGATATTTGTGAATAAATAAATATTAAAATGTAATACCCAATGCAATATCCTTACTGTCAAACTGTACTTTACTGTCAAACTTTGCCTTTTGGACAAACAGTGCTGCCATATTTATATTCATATTGTAAATATTATAAATGTTAATAGTGTGAATTCCATAGCTTTATTTTAATCTCACTTCTACTTAATTTACTAATTTTTCTTCATAAGGAAGTTGATATTGCTTAAAGATTCTGCATGTTGCAACCTGCCTACTTAATTTTTCAATTTATTTCAAATTGTATGCTCCTATTTTAATGTCTGTATTTGATATTTCCTACTGATATACTGTGTATCAGAGCAACTGAAACAATCAAATTTCCCCTTGGGGATTAATGAAGTACTTCTGATCTGATTCTGATTTATAGCTCTAAACTGAGCATTCATCCATCTGTAGTACCTAATTTAACCCAGCAGAGGGCACTGATCTCCCATCAGAGATGATAAAGTCGCTCAGTTTGTGGGCAAAAGGGGATCAACAACATGCTCTCATAGCAGCAGGTGAAGAAGGGATGGATGCAGTCTGCTGGTTTTGTGGTGGATAAATATAGAAAAATAATCTCAAACATACTGTAACAAACTCCACTGTGCAAAAACACCTTGTCAGTTGCAGGCTGGGGCAAAGCACAACCACTGTAAGTCTAGAAATTTGGGGGAAAGGACCTGTTATTTTTGGTTGAAGTCAAAAAGCAGGCTGAATCCCCCTCTCACCACTTTTCTACAGCTTACCTCCAAGGAGGACAGCTGAAGCTGGTGGCCATGAGTACCAGAGTGGGCACTTAAGGGTCTGGGTTTTCTTAACATCACTTCCTGGCAGGTCTCTAAGACTGAGGCTGAGGTTCTCTGCCAGAAAATAGTGAATCATTCCCTTCAGGTGGGCCAGTCTCTTCATCAAGTGAAGATCAAATGTCTTGAGGTCTTAGACCGAGAGATGGACCGGCTGCTTTGTGCACATTAGTTATGGCCCTTTTCCATTAGCCCTACTCTACTCGGCTCGGCTTTCCCCGACTCTACCCGGCTCTACTCTACTCGCTTTGGTCTGCTTTTCCACCAGCCTGGTTCCCTACCCAGCGAGGGCCGTGTCGCTGTGAAACAGCTGGGCGACACAGCGTTCATGTCATTTTGAGCGCGACACAACAACCAAAACAATGGAGGACTTGGAGGCAACAGTATACTTGCTGCTCGGTCTGTGGCTTTTTGTTACAAAGAGGAAAGCAGCAGAAGGCTGCAGGCGGTGAGAAGAAATACCCTTGAGAAGTACAGGAGAGTTTTGGAAGCTATACAACAGTTTGAAGCCGAGGACGAGAGCAATCAGGCTGCAAAGAAAAGACATATGAGGGTAAGCTAACGGAAGCTACCGCTAGCTTGTTAGCTAGCTCGTAATGATAAAGTCCCGTGTTTAACACTGTGATGGCAGCAAGTTATTGCCATAAAGTAACAAAGTGTATGTACTGCAGTCCTGTTTTGGGCATCGCGCTCATGACTCATCTGTGACGACATTCTCTGACCAATCAGTAGCCGGCAGTCGGTCGACGTCACCTTTTAGTGTCGACTCAGCTCGCTTAGAACCAGAGCTGAGTAGGTACTAAAACTGGTTTGTTTTAGGAGGTACTGTGCCGGTGGAAACGCAACGCAAACCGAGTAGAGCCGAGTAGAGTAGAGTAGGGACCAAGGCGGGCTGCTGGAAAAGGGCCATTAGTTGCGGTGCTTTCAAATGACATACAAAGTCCTCAAAATCTGGTCTGGCGTGTGAAGATGCTTGTATTAGAGATGCCTGTGGCTGTGGGCTGATTGTTTTTGTCTACTCACATCATTCTTTAAAAAGTGCTCTGTGTCAGACTCCACTGCAGCAGGAACGTCCTGAATGGCCCACCAACCTGACCTACAGGTGTTTGAAATGAGTAATCAACCTGTGTGAGACCCTGCCCTCCAACCAATCAGGTCTCTGATCACAGACTCCTGTGAGCTGACAGAGAGAGGGGAGGAGGTGGAGTACAGACAACAAAACTGAGTTTCTCTATAATCACTGTTTCATAGGAGTTTTACAGAAGTCATCTCACACCAAAGACTAATCAAAATGCAGTTTTAAAGACATTTTTACACATTAAAACAATAAGTATACTTACTACTTGTGATAACATTTTATTTTGCATTAAACTTACTTTTTAAGGACCCGTACTGCCCCACATACCATCAAGACTGCATAAAATATGAAGTCTGAAACAGCCAGACATGCTTAATATGATTTAGAATCAGATTTGCCGCACAATAAGGATATCCTCAGCTTCTGGAAATTCACATTTTTATATATTTCTTCCAGCATTTATGGTTGCAGCTTTGTTGATTGAGTCTAGCACATATGTTTCACTTCTTCATGCTCCTACGTAGGACACACTTGGCTGCTTACATGAGCTTTCATGGCAAATGACCGCTCCTGAATCTGACATAAAGGGGTTAAAAAAAATGAGTCACAACAAGCACATGGGACCATTTACAGCTTCTTGAAGAGTTTATCTGATGACTGTGGGCAGAGGCAGGTTAGCGCTCTACCCATTGACTCCCAGTGTTTGAGCTAAGCTAACCAGTGGCGGGTGAGTTTTGCCCGTCTTTTCCTTGTTACTGGACACACAGTCGAAAGAATGTTGTCTACCTGCTTGTCATGGACTCGGGAGTGAGGCAAGACAGGAAAACAACAAAAATGGGGGCATATCCACAGTTGCTGACTGTCACCTTCTCTACAAGTTTTACACAGATGATTGTTTCACCAACCACAGTAACAGGCACATCCTAAACTTCCCTGACAACACCGTGAATATTAGTTCATTAGTTTGTTTTTTAAAATGATTCTGTTGAACCACAATTCAAAAGCAATGTCTGATTTTCATTAGTTAATTTCAGTGAATTTTTATTCTTACTTTTGTCTGTTTCAAGTAATTTCAGTGACCATTGTGGGTTTTACTTTCTTCACCAGAAGGGTACCAACAATTTTGGTTCATTGAATCGGGTTTGCATCACTATATCACTGTGTGAAAACTGTGAAAACAAGTAGAAGTGACTCAGTGCTGCACACACCCTCAGAAATCTCACAGATTAATGTTAAGCATCCAATTGAGAAAAAAAATCTTTTCTAGTATCATTTCTAGATCCTCTTATATTTAGAATTTATTTAGGGAAAAACATTTGTCAATTATACACACACACATATATATTTATATATCTATCTATCTATCTATCTATCTCTCTCTCTCTCTCTCTCTATATATATATATATATATATATATATATATATATATATATATATAAATATATAATATATATAAATATATATATATATATATATATATATATATATATATATATATATATATATATATATATATATATATATTTATGCTCTTTCTAACTTTTACTAATCATTCAATTTGTAAGCCACATCTTAGATATGTGTCCACATCTAAGAAACCTTTTGAGATAACACTGTGGCAGCCGATTACTGTCATTCATTTGAATGGTGTGCACTGTTTTTGAACACATAGTCACAGCTCAAAAAACATACAGTACATCATACAATTTTGATATTGGCAATGTATGAATCATTACAATTCTACAATTTTAAATATGCAGGCCTACACTTCCTCTCTCTAACTTACAAGCACACACACACAAACACACACATATGCAACTACTCAAAGCTAGAGAGATGAGCACATTAAGGAAATATGTTAAATAAATGATGGTAATTTTGACAAATTCTACTATCTGTAGTCTTTTGATATGAAAAAAACTTAAATCTTTATTGCGGAAATGAAAGAAATCCATTAATGTCCAGAATAACCCTAAAAGGGCAAGTCAACCAGCAAGCTGACCTGCATATCTGCTTCCTGATTGGGTAATCTGTAAAATGAAATCTGAAATGTTGCTAAATGAAGAGGCAGGGACACAATTTTACCAACAAATGTTTTACAAATGCACTTTCTAGTGTGAAAGTCAAAGGGTTCAACAATTCAGATTCAAATATACACAATCCAGTTTCACCTTTTGCCGACACGTTTCTGCCCTCACACAGGTAGGTGCATGAGCAGGTCTGAACTTCTGTTACCCTCATGGAGAAACAAAAACTTCTATTCTTACAGGCAAAAGTGTGCAAATGACTCTGTTCTTTGTTTCAAGTCCAATATGTTGTTGAGTTAGTACTTTTACATAAGTTTTATCCTCCTATGTTGCACCTCCCCTTAAGTCCTCTGGTGCCTTCAACAGGACGTGCATCTCACATTTTGAAACCACTAGCTTGAGTGAAGTGTGTTAAAAATCTTCTCTGTATTGTCCATTCTCTGTCTCTCAGAGTTTCAGTCAAAGTGAAACCCACAGGAAGACTCTCAACTCTGTAAACAACCACAAGCTGACAAAGCTGTGTCATTTTCACACAAACACTTGTGTGCACATCTGCTTTGGGGGAAGTGGCCATTTCAGGCATGTCTTGTGCATATGTGTACTCTATTAAATGTTGGGGGCATATAAACCACACCAAAGGGCAGAGAAAACTGGAAAATGCATGATATGACCTCTTTAAAGGATCAGTTAGGCCTTGCCTCCAGGCTGTACATTTTCAGCCCTCTGCACCAAACCACAGCCAACAAAATATTTACTAAGTTGCACGAAAGACATGAGAGAGAAAATCAACTTTGTTTTCACAGCTCCTCCCCTCACAGGTCACACCTCTCACTCAACTCCCACTCTGTTTCAATGCATCTCTCATGCTTGTTGCAAGGTGTCATCCGCTTGTTGTCATATCCAAGTGTGTTACGAACCAAAGATCTTAAAGGGGATGAAGGTAGTAACAATAATTTGAAAAACCCAGGTCAAATAACTGTTGATGCAAATTCTGAAAAAAGTAATGAATGTTTATTCAAAAAGAAATTAACAACAACTTAAAACAAGCCCAAAGCCGATGGTATCTTCAGAAATAAACACTAAAAGTAGAAAAAGAAACACTCAAATCACTGCAGGCTCCACCGCCACTGGAGGCCTACACAGCTCACACAGTCTGGATGGCTCCCCAAAGCACAAGCAGGTGACCACTGCTCCACACAGGAAATGCTGAGAGAAGAGGAGTAGAAAGAGAGAGACCACAGCTCTCTCCTGCTACATATAGACTGCTGCTCATCAAGACAACCAGCAGCACCTGCCACACACACTCACTGCGGCAGAGGAACCTGAAGAGAGAGAGAAAGGGAGGAAACAGCACAGCAGCACACACACAGGGCATGTAACAAAGTGTTTGAGTGTTAAAGGTGACAGTCGAGTGAAAAGCAGGTGAAGTTCCCATCAGTCCAGTGGCACATACTAAACACTGTAAACAAGAATCAGCAACAAGACTATACTTTAGCCAACTATATTTTAGTTGCTTTACTGATTGTTATTTAGACACTTGCATGGCTAAATTCATTTTTCTGATTGGCCAATAACGCATCCATGGTAATAATATAAAGAGTGTTCAACGGAAGTAGTTAAAATGCCTTCATTTAAACCAACACTACGTAGTTTTTCCACCCTAATATAATATTTCTAGAATCATTGTGATGGTACATTGCCTTACAACAGGTTGAATGACACCTCTGTCATGGTCTGAGGGGGTCTGTATCACCTTCACTGCCACTAAGTAACTTCGATGTGGATGGTAGGAACACTTTCCCATTAAAAAACTACAAATTTTTACTGCTTTGACTGCTTTACAGCATACGTCACTTCCCCTTCAAGGTGAAAGCTAAAAGTTGGGAAAAAGGAGAATATAAAGCAGTTTATGAATTTTTAAAACAGATTTAATGAACAGAATTTAGTTTAAAGTAAATATGCACTCATTTTCCTAATGGAAATAGGGACCTCCGCCTCACACTCCTGCATAGTGTGTGGCAGTCATGGTCCTCTGACGTTGGATGCCACCCACTATTAAACAAGAAGAAGAGGAAGAAAGCTACATGTAGTGTTGTTATAATGGCGGAAGCAGCGGAAAACCTGAAGAAAAGAAATGTTCATCGGAGGAGACGAAAAAAAGAAAGCTGGAGAGTAACAAGCTAAATGCCTGGACAGGGATAAACACTGGCCCAGCGTTCACTCGCTGGCATGAGCTGAAAGACGAGGCAGGATGTCCGACCGATGCTAATTTAGCCCTGCTACTATTGGAATTGTAAGTACATGATGATTTATTCAAATAGAAACATGATCAGACTGTACTTTATCAGTCCACATGGTTTATTTGTCTCTCGGGACGTCCTGTCGCTTCTCCTCCCTCTGTATGTCAACAAACGCACATTGGTGTGAGGTGCTCCGTTTTACGACCGCGCAGTTACACTCAATGTCCATAGAGGCCCCTAGAGAGCTAAAAAGACGGAATCTTACTTAGTGCTGCTTTAAGGGCATTAAACGTAAAAACAGTCATGTAGATTTTTTTCAAACTAAGGTTTTTCCTCTGTTTTAGAAAATATTTGTTCACACCTGAATTTCCTAAAACATCTTTGTCCATATGAAAACACTAATGCACCATTTTGTGTTGTCAGTTGCATGTTGTGATGCAGTTCCCTCACTTTTGCCTTTTAGTTTTATTTAGTTTTCACTAATGCCGTCTTAAAAAACAAGACTTTACTAAAGCTAAGCAACAACTCTCAAAAGACTGCGGCCAAAAGCCTGTCACTTGATGCATCTGCGAGGTCCACACTACCAGTGTGATGTCATCAAAATGAAAAATACTTGTGCTGTTGGACATACATTTTGAACAGGGATGAGGATTGTTTAACTGAATTCACCTTTTTATACACAAATTCAAGCTGCTCATACAACCACTAAAGCTAGTGGTTGTATGAGCTTCTTTTCACGACTGCCATGTAATAACTATAATTTAATATGTTAATTGAGAAATAATAATAATAATAATATAGCATTAAAACTCTCCTTTTAGTTTCAGAGCTTCTTACATGGTGGTGTATAAACCATTACAGGAAAAAAATATTTGGGTAATTAGCAATGATGATAATTTAAGGCAGCTGTGGCATAAACCTTACATTGGGTAGTGGTCGAATTAATTTGTTAAGCACTGTATGACTGTATTTATTTTCATTCTTGAAGATACTACCCAACTGAACTTTGGAAGAGTATAAGTCTGCAGGAAGAATAAAGCTACACAGACTATAAAAACACAATTTTATGATCCCACCGTTTGTGGCCACGTGTTGATAAATGTGGAAAGCATGCTGAGCCTTGACACCATCTTGCATCTAAAGGGAGACTTTACAGCTTCAGACTGAGATTGAGCAGACTGGAAATCTTAGGCCCCTTTTTACACGGAGACGCTCTGACCTGAAACGCAAAGGCTTTTTCTTTGCGTCTTCAAAGGCAATCCGCATTCACACGGAGACCCCAGAAAAACTTGAAATGCTGTAGTGTGCATGCCAGTCCTGGATCACAAACCGAGCACGGTAAGCATCACACGTTACTCGGTAGACGGCCGACGCTGTTGTTGTTCCTGGTATGCGCGCGCAGCCTTCATGTGAAAGAATACTGCGCATGCAGGTGACAACAGCACTTCACCCTAAAACGCTGAAATCTGTTTACATGGGGGCCGGGTGGTGATGCATTTTCAAAACTCTCCGCTCTGGACCCTGGTTTCAAAAGTTTGCGGATTCAGGCACTCCAGGCCCGTTCCCTTGTAAACGAGAGGCTAAAACGCAATGAAAACTCTTTGGATTCGGCCTTGTGTAAACAGGGGCTTAGAGGGTCACTTACTAGAAGTCTACAACCAAATTTAATGCATTGAAGCAGGTGGTTCCTCATCACCTATGCTGATGAGGGACCACATGGAGGTTTGGATTTAATGCTCGATCAGAATAAAAATGTGCCACGTAAACCTGATTCTGAACTGAAAGAGCTAACTCAGCTAACTATTCTGAATGAGAGGGTGATTTATGATTGTTACCTAGAGCAGCTTTAGTGTTAACATTTATTTCACACTTCTTGATTCCACACTGATGGGCCATACCAGACTTCAAATTAATATTATACTGATACTTATTGCTGTAATTTTTATCAATATTGACTAGTGCTGTCAGGAGATTAAAAAAATGAGAGTTTAATTAATTATGATCTGTAATTAATTAATCTAATTAATTTCTTTTTTTAATCTCACTTAAAAATTGCTGAAAAAAAAGCCCTCAACTGCAGGTATTTTCTTTGAAATTCATTAGATTATTGAAAAAAAAAACTCAAGCACAAGAAGCCCAATGCATAAAAACTCTCCAACTTGAACGGCCCAATCAGGGGACAGAGGCAGGAGCTGCGGATGTGACGACAACAGGAAGTGACTGCATGTTTGAAAACAACAGTGGTGTGCAAAGCGATCTCCGTGGACGCAACAAGATCCACAGTTTTATCAGAAATGGACTTGATTTCTCCTTAAAAAGAGGACCAAAGAACATCTTCAAGCTTTCTTTAGGGAAAGCATGTTTTTCCTCTTCTCCCGACTGGGGATCACCGCTGGGAAACTGAGAGAGATGTGGAAATGTTGCGTGAACGCTGCCGGGCCGGAGTCATGGTTACCCTACATTAGGAAATATGCTCTCCTCAGAGGTATACCGGGAGAACTTGGTGGGAATTGTCTTTGACGAGATTTCATGTCACACAAGTGGCAAATGATACATCTGTGTGGTATAATTCAATGTAAGATAAGACGATGGTCTAAGGACTGAGGTACTCATAGTTTAAGCTAATGGCTAACAACAGGGTCTAGCTGCTATGTCATACTGTGGCTTGAAATGGATTGGTCTGTGATGAGTGTGTGATGAATATGAAGCTTTTCTATTTCTAAAAACTTAAAAAGGGGAGACTCAGTTCTTAAATGGTGTGGCAGATCATGCTTGTGTGCCCTTAGGCCAGTCCAGGTGTGCCTTGGGAATCTGTCCAACCCTAATCTACTTTCAGTTACTCTCTATACAGCTGTAAACGTTCTGAATATCTTTGAGGCAACACAGTCTTTCACTGTAAACAGAACCAGAAGTAGGTCCAAATTGGGTTTTTTCGTCCAATTTTTTCAGATCTCCTAGTTTTATAAATGACGCCGCCATCTTTAAATGTGTGTTGCTGATTTTTTGTTCTGTTTCCAGGCTTCAGATTGATTGCCTTGAGCAAAAAAAGTCTTTAAAAACCACTGTTCTAGACCATTAGATACTAAAGTGACTTTGAGTTTGAGTCCTGATTCATGGAAAAAATACATTCAGAAGATAATCCACCATTAAAACCTCTTTTTTAATAAATGATAATTATTCCAAAAATGCAAATTCAAATGAAACAACTACATAAAGCATGTAGGCCTATTGATTTATTATTTTTTTTCACTAAAATAATCAATTTGAAGACAGAGCTTAGTCTTATGCACAGCAAGGAGGAGTTCAAGACCTGCTGTGGAGCTGTGGACCTTATCCTGATGATGGAAAATAATCTTGGAGAGGTATTTTCAAAGACCTTCACTCTCCTAAAGATCCTCATCACCACACCCATGACCACTGCAGAAGCTGAGGTGCTTCTCAACCTTAAAAAGAATCAAAACTTTCCAGAGAAACACCATGAACCAGGACAGGCTAAATGCACTGGCCATGCTGTCAATGGAGGAGAGACAGGTGACAGAGATGATGGACTTCAATCAGAGGGTCATTGAGAAATTTGCAACCCAAAAGGAAAGGAGGGCAAAGTTTCTGTTCAAACAGTACATTGTTCAAAGTAGGATGCATTGTGGTTATGTTTTGTCTTTAGGTTTTTTTCACTGTAGTATGGAGAGCTTATTTGGTTTGTTTCCTCCAAAGCTGCGCCCCCCTGAAAATGTTTAGTACCAGCCTCCACTGGAGAGAGCTGTTGGTAAAGTTGCTCCCTTACATCAGGATTAAACTCCACAACGACACTTAGAATTAATATTAAGATAACAAAACTAGGTGCTACTTATATATAATTCTTGCTTAACTTTTGTGTTGGAGGTGTAAATGACTTCACTCTGTCAGACAGGAGAACAAAAGAACAACTGCCCTCCTCCTCCTCCTCCTCTTCCTCTTCACACTCTCACTGAAGCTCAGGAGAATCTCAGTCATTTCATAGGTGCTGCTGCCAAAGTGTCACACAAACATGGGACGTGTCTTCATCACCGCTGTGGTCTTTTTGTCCAGTAAGTGCACCAATTTTTTTTTTTTTCAACACAGAGACTATGAGCTTTATTTCAGCGCTACACCACTACAATATCTACATTTACCTACCGTGCAAATTGCTGTGAAATACACTAATGACAGAACGAAACACAGTGATGAAACTGTAAATGAAAAAAAAGAATGCCATTTTGAAAATACAGTTATGTTGTGAGCTGAAATACACCAATGAAACTGTGTAAAAAATAAAGTTAAAAAGATACAGTAATAGTGCTGTTATTTAAAACACAACAACACTACTGATAAAACAGTCAAATTTAAGAGTTAACTTTGTGGAGCACAAAACACAAACAGAAGAAGACAGGATGTCTCCGTTTGTATGTCAAAGCTTTTATTAAACCTCTAAAACGTAGAAATGAATCAAAGTTATGATAGGAGCAAAAGGGCCAAAGCACAGGATAATTTTAAGGAACAAGTTTTGTTTTTTCAGATCACACTATAAAATAAGCCAAAAAAGTTGACAAATTTTAGACATAAAGTTGAAGCGTGAGTCGACATTATTCTCAACAGTTTCTTTAGACTATTTTCAAAACTGTACTTCTGCACCCTAATTAATGTCCCAACTTTATTGACATTTTGACTTTTGTCCAAACATCTTAATTGCATTGACATTTCCATTCTTATGTTAACATTTCTCCTTTTTACTTTACATTGAAACCTTTGACCCAAAATAGTATTTTAGAATTAATTATCCACATCTTAACTTTAGTTTCTACATTTCTGTTTTTTCAACATTTAACCTTTTTTTCGCAAAGCGCAACAAAATCTCCCTCAGTCTAAACCTAACTCCTCAACGGGTCCTAAAAACAAGATTTTAGATGTTAACGGTGTCTTGTGTTTTTGTTTGTTTTGTTGTCAGTGTTAAAGTTGATGATTTTGCACTTGCAGAATGACATCGTTGTCTTATTTAAATTCCAGGACTGTGTCAGTGAACCATCCTGTAAACCTGTTGTTTAATTAAGACAATAAATCCTAATTTGAAGACGTAATCTCCATTAGGGTCTCTATGGGTCATTGTGCAGGTTGTTAGTGCCGTACGTAGCTCATAAAAAAGAAGATAAAGCTTTATTTTTACTGTTTTAACGTTAAATTTAAAAACACATCTTATATGCATCGATCAGGTGAAGTATTATGACCAACTGCCATCCTCACTGGTCTGCAGCTTTACAGCTTTATACACAACAAACTGCAAAGCTCTGTGTGTTCTGACATCTTTCTGTCAGAACCAGCATGAACTTCTTCAGCAGTCTGAGCAACAGGAGCTCACCCGTCAGATCAGACCACACAGGTCAGCCTTCACTCTCCACATGCATGAATGACCTGTCGCTGGGTCACCGCTGTTCTTTCCTTGGACAAAGACCCATTTGTAACCTGACATTAGGTAGATACTGACCACTGCAGACCAGGAAAACCCCTGCAAGAGCTGCAGTCTTGGTAACACTCTGACCCAGTTGTCTAGCCATCACACCTTTGTCCTCCTCAAATTCACACAAATCCTTACGCTTACCCATTTTTCCTGCTTCTAACATCAACTTTGAGGACAAAATTTCCACTTGCTTCCTGATATATTCCACCCACTAACAGGTGCCATGATGAAGAGCTGTGATGATTATTTCTTTGGTTTTCCTGACTGAATTTTTATATTTAAAAAAAATAATAAAATTTAAAGAATAAATGTATACCGGTTCAGGGTGTACCCCGTCTCTCGCCAAATGACATCTGGGATAGGCTCCAGCCCCCCGCAACCTCGAAAGGGATAGTCGGTATAGAACATGAATGAATGAATGAATGAATAAATGTATTATTCTTTTTTTAATCCATCCATCATCAACACTACACTAATTACTTACATGGTAGTGGAAGTCTATTCCAGCTGACATCAGGCAAGAGGAGTCAAATTAGCTATTCTTTAGTTCAGTTTTGGTGAAGTCCATGTCATTTTAAAACAGTATTGACCTATCTGAACAATCCGTCTCTTGGTTGGGTAACTATTTATCAAACAGATCTCAGTGTGTGCAAGCAGATGGTTTGACCTCAGGATATCTGTTGGTCCACAGGGCTCAGTCTTGGGACCACTTCTATTTACTCTGTACATTAAAAGTATCTTTCATAATGCGTCTGTGTAGATTCTCATTCATCCAGGTCATGGTCATTCTGAAGATTCAAAGGCAAGGCAACTGGACTGTGTAGTTTGTTAGGAAGACGTTTCACTTCTCATCCAAGAAGCTTCTTCAGTTCCAGAACTGGAACTGAAGAAGCTTCTTGGATGAGAAGTGAAACGTCTTCCTAACAAACTCTACACAGTCCAGTTGCCTTGCCTTTGAATCTTCAGAATATCTTTCATAATGTTTCGATGTTGTTTATTGTTCGGCCCCCTTTGATATTGTGCAGGAAAATCTGAGGGAGTTGAAGTTGGTTTTGAATTCTGAAAAAACAAAGATGATGATGCCCACAAACTCTAAACAGAGGTCACAGAACCTGCCTTCTATTGTCACAGCTCAGGGTCATGTAATTGAGTTTGTATCTTCTTATAAATACCTTGGGTTTGTGATTGATGATTTAAGATTCATATTGGGCAGCTTGTGAAGAAGCCAAGGCTGCCGCTGGGCTTTTACTTCAGAAATAAGTCTTGTTTTTCTTTTGCTGCAAAAAAGCATCTTGTTGCTGCTACTTTCATGCCTCTGATTGATTATGGTGATGTTTATGCATGCTTTTTCTCAGTTCCTTAAATCTTTGGGTACTGTTTATCATGGAGCTTTAAGGTTCAGAACAAATTTTGATTTACAAGGCTATACTCAGCCTGTTTCCTTCATACTTGAGTAACTGTATTAAAGGCTTTAGAGGAAGATGAGGCAGACTGTAGATGCTTTTACTCATAATTGTCTGCTCCTTGACTCTGACTTTATTGGTTCATATGTCTGTATCTGTACTTCGGTAAACGTGCTGCTGCTTGTCTTAGCCAGGACACTCTTGCAAATGAGATTTTTAATCTCAATGAGGTTTTTTCTGGTTAAATAAAGTTCAGTAATAAATGAATTAGTGTTTGCTGTTCCCTTTGATGATGGAGGGATATATAACCTCTACGTCCCAACATACTAAAGTCCTGAACACAGGGGCTTAGTCGAGGAAAAGAAACTAACTGTATTGTGTTGTTGAGCCAACTTATTTCTTTGAGTAGTTTTAACGTTTAAGTTTGTTGATTATGAGGCTTTCAGTGGCATCATCACTGCTTTGTACCATACGCCAACCCGATATCTCCCCCGAGGGACAAAGTTCACAAGGTCTTTTATTGGGGATCTTATTTACTATTGCCAGGGTCACTTCAGGACCATAAAACACTTCACATGTAAAGTAAAGAAATTTAAAAGAAGAGTCATTTGAAAACTGCACGGTATTTCATTTTATGATGTGTAGCATTATGGTTCATTTATATTAGTATACACCCATATGCGAGTATAAAGGCTGCAAATATCAGGAACTTTGTATTATTCACACCAACAATTAGCTTTCAATATCTTTTTGGCTGACACTGATAAACAGCTAATAACATTGTGAATCCCTTGTTTTAATGTTCTATTGCTCATCTGTTTCAGGCTGGATTTCCGTCTCAGTTTGTGAGTTTTACACCGTAGCCGCTCTGCCTGGTGAAGAAGTCACACTGCTGTGCCTCAACTTCACTCATGTACCTGCTCACATCACCTGGTTCAGACTGAACCACACCTCTGATGTTGGCCCTATCTCCTCCTTGGACAGCTCTGAAGGAAGTGCTTATTTCTTTGGGGAGTTTCGAAACAGCAGCTTTTCTTTGACCTCCAATAGGACTCATCTGTTTCTCAGAATTAAAGCGGTGGATTTCTGTGATTCTGGACTTTATATCTGTGGAGACTACTCGAATGGAAAAGCTTTAATTGTCAGTGCAACGTATTTGGAAGTTCAAGGTAAGAGGGTGTGATGTTGTTGCTTTTTTATTTGATGGACCTAGATTTTAAAATTAAATAACGACTTCTCTTAATTTTCTTGTAAGCTATTGATGGAAGAAACATCCCTATCGATATGATCCTGGGTGCTCTGATTGCTTTCCTCTCTATTATCTTCATTACTCTGGTTTTTATGATCGGAAAGCTTCACACAGGTATTCATTTGCTCCCATTTGTACTAAAAACTCAACAATTCAGTCTGCTTCCAGCACTGACACCAGCATTTTCAAACACTTAACTGTTTGTTTCTGTTGTGTAGCTCCAAAAGAGGAACAGAATCCACAGCCGAGTCAGGTATTCATGAGTTTTGTATTGATAAAGATTAAGCCAAGTCTTTTACCTTCATGGTCTCTGATTCATTTATCAATAATTATGTCTTTATCATGTGTTTTACTTACAGGCTGTAGGTTGTGAGGATGTGAACTATGCAGCGCTGAGTTTTCATTTAAATCCAAACAGCAGGAGGAGGCCTGAAACAGAAAACAAGGAGCAGACACATGTTGTGTATGCAAGAACTAGATAGACTTTATATATCCCCATCCATCTGTTATCTATTCAGCTTATCCCTTTTATGGTCATGGGGGCTGGAGTCTATCCCAGCTGACATTGGGCAAGAGGCGGGGTACACCCTGAACCGGTGGCAACCCGAAAACAGGGCTCAAAATAACACCTGAGGGCAATTTGGAGTCATCAGTCAACATAATGAGCATGTTTTTGGTCAGTGGGAGGAAGCCAGAGTGCCCAGAACTCACACACGCATGGGGAGAACATGCAAACTCCACACAGAAAGGTCCTGACTGACCGGTCGAAGTGTGAGGCACGTGCACTACCTGCTGCGCCACACCTAGAACATCCCACAAGAGCTGACTGGAGATTGGAGATGCTCAGACCCGCTCATTACACTGTGGCCCTTCTCAAACTAGCTCAAATCTGTAAGCTCGCCCATTTTTCCTGATTCTAGCATCAACTTTAAGGACAAAATGTTCACTTGCTGCCTAATATATCCCACCAACTAACAGGTGCCATGATGAAGATAATCAGTGTTGCTCACTTCACCTGTCAATGGTCTTGTTATCCCTGATCTGAGGGTGACCAGGTGTCCTACTATAAGAGCTATAGCGATGCACGCTTTGGTGGACAATGATGGAAACTACCACAAAAACAAACGAAAACGCAGCTACAATAAACTTTGGCAGAGCATTGACCCATGGGCAAAGACAGTGCAGGGAGAGTCTCAGGGAGTGTTTTTTCAAGTTTGTCCAAGTTTTTTTCAATTGCACACAGAGTTGAATAAGATCTGAGACAACACACTAGCTGTGAGACTCACAAGAAATGCCCGGCTGAAAGAGACAAATGTCCATCCACTTAACAAGTAGTTCAATAACAAAAAAAAGCACAGTGTGCAATCCAAGGACATCATTCTGTTATTTATATTTAATTAGTTCATTCATTTATTGTAAATAATGTCAATCAATGGTTTGTTTTAAAGGTTAGATGGATGTTGGCATTGTGCTGACTTGACCCACATTGTCCCACAAACATTTAAAGGAACACTCCAACATTTTTGTTGTTTTTGTGTCTTGCCTCACTCTCGAGTCCATGACAAGCAGGTAGACAACATTCTTTCGACTGTGCGCCCAGTAACAAGAAGGAGACAACCAAAGCCCAACCACTGCTAGTTAGCTTACCTCAAACACTGGGAGTCAATAGGCAGTGTGCTAGCCTGACTCTGCCTACAGTAATCAAATAAAATCCTCAGCAGCTCTTAACGGTCCTGTGTGCTTGTTGTGACTCATTTTTTTATCTCTGTATGTTTCTTTGTCTTCTGCTGTCTTCGTATTATCTTCTTCTACTCCGAAACAGAGGCTTTGTTTTGTTTACCTACTTCCACTGTGGCTTGACATCTTATGTTCGCAAATGAGTCGAGTCTTTTGAACAGCTCCTTTAAGTGAACAATGACAACCAATTCGCAGTTTTGAGTGAGTAATTCATTTCTTAAACTTTCAGGCAATTTGCATATAATATATGCGAACAATCTCAAAAAAAAACCTCATCGTTCGCTTAAAAGAGCTGTTCAAAAGACCCGACTCGTTCATGGACCTAAGACTTCTCCCGAAAACCACAGCAGAAGTAGGTCAACAAAACAAAGCCTCTGTTTAGGAGTTGAAGAAGACAATATGAGGATAATAGAAGAGAACGTAACATAAAGGGGTAAAAATACAATTCACAACAAGCACACAGGACCGTTTACAGTTGCTTAAGAGTTTATCTGCTGATTGTAGGCAGAGACAGGCTAACGCTACCCATTAACTCCCAGTGTTTGAGCTAAGCTAACTAGCGGTGGGTGAGTTTTGGCCATCTGTTCCTTGCTACTGGATGCATGTTAAAAGAATGTTGTCTACCTGATTGTCATGGACTCAGGAGTGAGGCAAGACACAAAAGCAGAAGCTTTCAGTAACATATCCAGCAGCTGATTGGACGATTGTTCTGTCTGTCACAGTCATAACAGGCCAATCAGATAATGCAGTAGGTGGACGTCGCTTCCTTAGTGTAAAGTAAAAAATGTGAGACCCTTCGCCGAACAAACTCTCGCCAAAACATGTCGGAAGTGGAGTAAAAATGTCCTTTCTATCAAGAAATGCTTTCACTGTCATTTGTTTTTCTTTTAATTAATACATGTGGTCCAGATCTGACGAAACTGCTACTGAAGATCAGCGAGATTGCTGAGTAGGTCCAGTAGCATGACACTTGTTTTGTTTGCTCTACATTGGCTCCCACTGACTTTAAGAAATATCTTCATGAGACCCCTCTGGTCCTCAAAGGTGGTCAGACCTAAAACTAAAGGTCACTTTTTGAGATACTCATCCACTGTAACTTTGCTCAACAGCATCCTGTGTTGACTTAAAAAGGAGTCAAAGACGTGTATCTCCAGAATGGTTAGACCATCTGACTAAATATGTACATTTGCAGCTCTTCTCTCTTTAATCATGCAGTATTTGTTGTTGTTGTTGATTATTAATTAATTTTTCTGTAAGTCACTGTGTGTCCTTGTTCTGTGACAGGAACTACACCAAATAAAAAGCCAACATCATTATACCCAAGTGAATTAATTTATTTTCATTACAGTCATTTGCATCGTTGTTCTGCTACAGGAGGCAGTATGCTCTTGTCCAGGTTGTCAGAGATCTATGCTATAATGTAAGAGCAGGGATTGGATTCTTCTTTTTCCTCAGAGAGCCTTTAAATTCAGCTTCATATTTTTAATTTTGATGTTCGCAATCACTATTTTTAAAAATAAAAAAATATATATTTTTAATAACCTGAGTACCCCTGATCCAGCCGTATTCTTTCTCTGTTCAAGACCCTCAGTTAGAGCTTCTCCCACTTCCAGGCTCCCCTCCCACATGGGCCCAGTCCACTCTGATAAGCAGATCACTGTTTAATCTTGTATGTCTGTCCTGTAAATTAATGTGGAGTTCATGTTTTGTGTATATGTTACTGATGTTTCATGTACTATATTTATTTTAAGATTGTAAAAACCTGTTCAAATTTTCTACATCAACCTGCCGGGGACTAAAGATGGAAATTAGCCTGTCACATTTACATGTCAATGTTCATTAATGTGAACTGTCCTCTATTTAAATAAAATAATCTGGTAAAATGGCCAGTTCAGCCCTGCTTGGGGCATGTTGTCAACAGCTCTGTATTCATTTTACAGTCTCTGCTCTGCACCGATGAACTGATGATGAAACAATGGTAGGACTTCACACTAGTAGGTCTACTCTGCAGGGGGAGGGGGAACAAGTTGTTTGAGGCAGCTACTGATGCTGTAAACGGGGGGAGAGGGAGAAACCCCAATGTAGGTTGGTAACGCTACCCTCTGGCTGTTTTAATATCTTTTACAGACTTTCTTTCTTTTCCCTCCACGGCCAGAATTAAACACAAAACAAGTGAATTAAAGTGACAAAAATAAGGTGAACAGAAACCAAATTCATCATGGGTTAAACAGCAGTATAGTTATTTTTCAAATCTGCATCCATGTTAAAAATTCCTTTCCTCTGCCAAGGGGGTCATATTCTTTGGTAGCATTTGTCTGTAAGTCTCTCAGTGAGCAAATAATTCAAAAGACTTTCAGCAGATTTTGATGAAATGTTCAGGGAATCTTGGTCATGGCAGGAAAGAAGTGATAAGATTTTGGTGGTGATCCAGATCCAGGTTCAGATCCAGGAATTTTTTAAAAAGATTTGTTACCACTGAAACAGAAGACAATTTTCCTCATACTCACTAATAACTAAGATTAGAGTGTCAGAAAGGCCTTGACAAGTTGTCGGTCTGTTTTTCTTTTTTGGTAGAAAACTTAAAAACTTCACAACAAATTTTGATCAAAATATATTTGGGGAATGTTGGTCATGGCACATGGATGACCTGATGAGATTTTAGTGGTGGTCCTAATCCTGAAACTGATCAAGGAATTTTTTTAAAGGATTAGTTAATACTGCAAGACAGGGTATTTTGGGCATTTTCGCTAAAATCTGAGTTAATAATGTCATTAATGCTTTGATCAGTTCCAGATCAAGATACAGAGTCGAGCTTTAGCAGAGGTTTGTGCTCTCCGACCACTTGTCACTGGAAATATAACCCGAATATTTAATAATCAATAAATGATGGGATGTGTGCTTAGATGTGGCTGATTGTCCTCTCTGTATCTCATCTTCTCTGCTTTAATCTTAAATAAACGACTCTTCATTTGTATTGGACAATACTAAAGGACGGATGTACACAGTCTGAACTTGTCACGTCTTAACAATATTAATGTACATTCTGATTAGATCATGATGATGATGATAAACATCTTACATTAGAAGTCTAAACCACAGAAACCTTCCTGCATTTGCACCAGAATCTAACTGCAAGCAACACCCAGAAAAACACAGAAACTTGGCAGTTCACACTAATCTGACTGCAGCCAATAACCACTGCATTTCATGTTTTGATGTTTGATATGAAAATAACCATGTGTATCAGTGATGAGCCTTATTTATGACCACAACAGGAGCTAAATTCTGCTCCCTGCATCTTCATCTCCTCTAAATAGAAAAAAGCGCTGAGACATTTTTACGGTTCATCAAGCCATCATATCTATGAGCCTGACATGATAACCACATGGAGACCACAGCAGAATCAGTTTCCATCCGTCTTCACTGTGAGATGCACTCACGTTTCTCAGTATGGCTGTGGGTTTTGCTAAGATATATTTTAACAGACCCTCAGACCACCATCACACTTTTAAAGCATATGTGCTTGCTGTAAATGTATTACACTGTACAACCACAGCTAAACTACTTTAAAGCTTTTTGTCACAGGGCTTGATCTGGGGGAAATACAGTTATGACTCATGTTGTGTAATTTTTTTTAGTTGAAAACTCACAAGACTAGAAATATTTCTAAGTGATTAAAAGACAGATATTCTCCATTTTCATTATATTCATAGGATGACTCAAGAGTCAAGTCTTAAAGTGTTAAGTACAAAGTGTTGGTACAGTGTTTTCTATGGCTGTAAAGCCTGATAAGTCATCTTTACAAGGACTGTGCATTCAAGGAATGAGCAACACAGGTAAAAATGTGGATAGCGCCTGGCACCTAATTGAGATTGGGTCCTGAAACTTTGTTGAGCTTGTGTGCTCTATTTGGTTTGGTTAGTATTATTTGGTGTCTGGCACCATTTTCCAAACTGAGGACCAAGTTCAGGGAAACTTGTGAAGTCAAAGACAGACCGAGGACTGTGTGTCCAAAGAGGACAACACCTCAAGAAGACCAGTTCCTGGCCCTTGCTTCACTGAGGGACAGTACAGCTTTCTTCCCAAGATTTACAGGCAAGATTTGTAAACAGTGCTAAAGGCGTTACAAAGATAAGATATTTAGTGTTTAAGCTGATAACTTCACCTTTTGTTGCAAATACTTACACATTGTGGATTTGATGCCTACAAAGTTACATGTTACATCACCTGTCCTTTAAACAACAGTAAGTGTTTGGGATCAGAGGACAATAATTGTTGAAGCTTTGCAGGTGGAACTCTTCATCATTCTTGCTGATGTACGACTTCCGTTGCTCAACAGTTCGGGGTCTCTGTTGTATTTTGCACGTCATAATGTGCCACACATTTTTAATGGGAGACAGGTCTGGACTGCAGAAGGGTCAGTCCAGTACCTGCACTCTTTACTACAAAACCACGCTTTTGTATCACGTGCAGAATGTGTCTTCATTGTCTTGATGAAATAAGCAGGGAGGTCCCTGAAAAAGACGTCTCTTGGATGGCAGCATATGTTGCTCCTGAACCTGGATGTACCTTCAGCATTAATGGTGCCTTCACAGATGTGCAAGTTATCCATGCCATGGGCACCAACATCCCCCATACCATCACAGATGCTCTTGACCTTTGCTCTGATAACAGTCTGGATGGTCCTTTTCCTCTTTAGCCTGGAGGACACCATGTCCATGATTGACAAAGACAGTCTGAAATGTGGACTCAGACCACAGCAGACTTTTCCATTTTGCCTCAGTCCATCTCAGAGGAGCTCTGGTCCAGAGAAGCTGGTGGTTTCTGGGAGTTGCTGATATTTGGCTTTGTCTTTGCATGGTAGAGTTTGACTTTGACCTTGTAGATGTAGAGGTGAACTGTGTGAACTGACAATGGTTTTCTGAAGTGTTCCTGAGCCCACGTGGTGATATCCTTTACAGAATGCTGTTGGTTTTTAATGCAGTGCTGCCTGAGGGATCAAAAGTCATGGGCATTCAATGCTGGATTTAGGCCTTGCCGCTTACAGTGATTTCTGAATGACTGATTTTTTTGATAATGTTATGGATGGTAGATGATGAAATCCCTAAATCCCTTGTAATTTTAAGTTGACAAACATCCTTAAACAGTTGGACTATTTGCTCAGTTGTTCATTAAGTGTTGAACCTCGCTCCATCCTTGCTTGGTCATGACTGAGGCTTTCAGGGATGCTCCATTTATCCTGCACATCCAGTCGGAGGCTATTTCATTTGACATCAATTTAAAACAGCTGGACAAAGGAAAGTGATGTATAGAGTAATGAAAGAGTGGAATTCACTACCAAACTATATAACACGACTAACTAATATCACGACTTTTAAAAGGAAACTTAAAGATCACTACCTGAAAAGGAATTTCATTAACAAACTTTTCTCTAAGGTCACTAGTCTCAGTGTCATTGTTGGAAATTCTTGTGATAGAATCAGATTGAACAATAAGCTTTGTTTTTATTTATTTATTTTTATATATGTATGTATGCATGTACATGTGTATGTGTATATGTATGTATATGTATGTTTTTTTGTTTGTACTGAATTGTTGTACCTTGTCACAGACATCTTGGTGTTTATTTATGTTTGTATGTTTTGTCACATTTAAATTTAAATTGAGTAGACCCCAGGAAGAATAGCTGCTGCTATGCAAAAGCTAATGGGGATCTGAATAAACTAAACTAAACTAAACCATGACACCCACCGCTCTCCAATTAACCTGTTCACCTGTAAAATGATCCAAACAGGTGTTTTTTGAGCATTCCTCAACAATTCCAGTCTTCTGTTGCCGCCGTCTCAGATTTTTTGGACCATGTTGCAGGCATCAAGTTTTAAAATGAGTGAATTTTGCAAAAAAACAATGAAGTTTATTAGTTAGAAAGATTAAATTTCTCGTCTTTGTAGTGTATTCAGTTGAATATAGGTCAAAAGGGTTTGCAAATCATTGTATTCTGTTTTTATTTACATTTAACATAACGTCCCAACTTGATTGAAATCGGGGTTTGCACATTTTATTTTAAAAGATAAGATTCAAAGTGCTGATTTTTCTTGCACTTGAGTAAATCAAGTCACTTTGAAGAATAAATGTTAGAAGATTTAAGTCTCTGTCTTGTGTGACAAAGAAGTCGCACCAGATTCTACACAAGCTGGTTTTCACACAGTTTAAAAAAATACCCTGTCTCTTTAACTCCTCCTTGCAGGCGTATAAAAGCGACTACAGTCACACAGTCTGGTGCACAATGAGGAACTTTGTCTTGGTATCAGCTTCACTTCTCTGCAGCCTCTGTAAGTAGTCCTCACTCACTCACCAACTTTCTTTAAATCATGTAAAGTCTGAACTGGTGTCAGCTCTGGTTGTTATATTTCTGTCTATTTCAGTTTGGATCTTTGTCTCAGTGTCTGAGTCTCGCTCTGTGGAGGTTCAGTCTGGTGAAGAGGTCACGCTGATGTGCTCCAACTATTCTACATCTCACTCTGTGATCACCTGGTTTAAAATCAACAGGAGCGAGCCTCGCTGCGTCTCCCACATGTTCCAGTCTGATAAACCTGCAACATTCTGCAGTGGATTTCAGAAGGGAAAATTTGAAATGACATCCAACAGCTCTGCCCTCTTTCTGAACATCAAACCCGTGGATTCATCTGATGCTGGGTTATATTTCTGTGGATATATTATGGGCAGAAATCATGTGATGGTTGAAGCAACTTTTCTGGAGGTTCAAGGTAAATTTCAACAAGTACTCATCATTTTTAGCTCCTGTTAGGATCCTCTGATTTCAAACAGGGATGTACTGATCCCACTTTCCTCAGGCTAAACACAAGTTCTTATGTTTAGGGGCAGAACGAATATGAATCTTTAAATATACCATTACTGTCCTTAAATTGGTCTATCTTATATTATGTGTAATTCTTTTGAACTCAATGCATGTTACTTCTCTTGTACTTGCCCTGTACTGTTGCAATACCTGAATTTCCCCTCTGGGAATCAATAATGGATTATCTTATCTTTTCTTAAAATTAGCTTGAAAGGTTGTTTTTCATCAGATGTTCCTCGTCCATTTCTTTGAGAGTATGGTATAGCGATTATTTTTCTGGTTATTAATTAAAATTAATTAAAGAAATTAATATTCATTTAATATCTCATTTGCTCTCATTAATTAAAGGGGCACCATCCTTTTTATACAAAAAAGGCAAAATTTAATTAATTAATTGATTTGTTATTTTAAATTAAAATCAGATAAATCAATTAAATCAAACTTTATCAATTTATCAATTTCGTCAGTCTCAAGTCTAAAGACAGAATTTTCATACAGTGATGTCAATCGTCCAAATAGAATACCAACAGACAGAACTTTAAATTTAAGGGTGATTTATTAAAAGTATATGATGAATATATAAGACAAAATAAAATAAGGTAAAACACTTAAGAAGGAATGAATGCCAAAGACATACTAATCAATGATGCTGTAAATAAGGGAAGAAGTTATGAACCCTCAAGAAACATTTGAGTGTACTGAGTGGTTATGGAAGATTAATTTAACGAATCAATCTACTTTAGAAAGATCAAATCAGGGGTAACTAATGGGGAATTAAACCAAGACACTCAAGCCCATCTGAAGGAGTTCAGAACCGCAGTCTTACTATGGCGTTGCTTCTGGTGTCGGATCTCAAACTGGTCCAGGAGTTACTGGAGAGCCTTGTAGGACTGTTCTGGTTTGGAGTCGTCCCAAAGGGAGGCTGAGAAGTCCACACTCAATCCAGTACCATGGATCCAAGTGAGATGGTGTTCCGACATGAGCTGGTCCCGTAGCTTTCACGGGAGAGAGGTGCCGTCTTAGATTGGACTAGCAGGTTCTGTTAAAGGTGAAGCTGGAGCTGGAGCTTTGAGGTATCGATTAGATGAACAAAACGATTCGTAATTAATTTCAAAAACTTATTATTCGTTGGCCTGACTAAAATTATCCCGAAATTAATAACAAAAGTCCATTTACTATGAAACAAATCTTTGTAATCTTATAGCTTACTGGCTTATCAAGAAAACCGGCGGGCGTGTTACGTTACTTAGACAAAACTTAGAAAAAGATATAAGAGAGGATATTGGAGAACTAGGAGAAGATATTGGAGAGCCGCGTTGACAAGAAGAAAAACGGATCAGACCGTCGAAGAAGACGTAAAAACAAAGTGTAGGGACGAAAGTCAAAGAAGAAGAGAGTGAGAGGACTGTGTCTCTCTGGTTTTGACTGGTGAGGAGAGTCTCACAGGAGGAGGGCCTTAGATGAGTAACAAAGACTTTTTCAACTTACATTTGGCCAAAATATTAAGTTGTACTTTGATAACCACCCAATATGAACACTCCAACTGAGTAGAAAATCTTATGATAATCGATTTGATACCAAATAGTCCATATCTAAAAGATAAGAATAAAATATGAAAATCTTCTTAAAAATACAACCAAACAAAATATATGTGGTTAAAACTTAGATATATAAGTTTGTATGTCTTTGAGATGTTGTGTGACCAAAACTTAATGTATAGAAAATGTATAATAAACATTTCATCAACAGAAAGAGGCAATAATGCAGAGATAACAGATGCATTTCTGTATAAAGTTCTCTCCTCAGTCTTCCACTGAGGAGCGCTCTTGGTTTGTCGCTTCAGAGGAGGCTTTAAGAAGGTTAATGCATTATATTCATAACTTGGGCATTTGTAGGGTTAGAGAAACAGAAATCACATCATCAGAATGCATTTTTCATGACAGAATCAAATATCACATTGTTAGATGTGTCCATTGTTTCATTAAAGAGTTTATAAGGTTATGGTTTTCTGTTGGCTGAAAAAACATCTGTTCCCTACTCTTGGGCAGCAATGAGGGGTCCACTACCCAGGAGGTCAAAAGTCATCTTAGGTGTCACAGAAGAATCTTCTGAGAGTAGAACAGAATTATTTAAGTCTCTGGGAAAGTAGTCTGTTCGAACACCTTATCAGGTCTCGGCCAATCATTGTTTAGTCCAGGAAGTTCAGGGCAATAAATACATCTTTAGTGTCAACAAAGTTGTCTGTTGGTCGTAGATGGCAGGAAATAAAGAGAGATTTTATGGCTCCACATGTCTCTAGTAAGTTACAACCAGGCCTTAGAGAGAGGAGAAAGGAATGAAGGTCTTGCTACAATGGCAATGCTTAGTTTTTATCATTAATGTTGAATTATCACCAAACTGGGGTCCTAAAGCAGAACACTTACCCACATACAAAGGCTTTTGTACCAAGGCAACTTTAACAAAAACAGCAAGGAGTTATTGAGAGGGGGTGATCAAAACATCTTAGGTGCAGTTTATATGCAAATCATTTACAAAATTAATATATCTTTTTCAAGGGATGAGCCAAAATTTATTTTTTAAATGTCTTGCCTGACCCCCAAGTCCATGACAAGCCAATAGACAGCATTCTTTCGACTGTGCGTACAGTAATAGAGTATCTGACTTGTATCCATGTAAGATAAACGTATGCATCCCTAGGACGTGTTCATAGGAAGGCTGCAAATGAGTCTTTACACCAGGAATGCAGATGTCATGTTAAGGTATTGTATAGCTCAAGTGACAACCGAAGGCTAGTTTTATTGCTGTCCAGATGTAGCTGTGTATAAAACTCCTAATCCTATATAAACTGTGGTCAAACTGAATTCGGGGAGTCATCGGCAGTCTCTCCCAGGTATCAGCTGTGCCTGTATGATTCTGGTGTTGCTTTTTGTAATAAACCCATTTTTCTGAAGCAAGCCAGTGTCACCAAGTCTCCTTCAATCTTCTGCACATCACGAGTGATCAGTATACGACAAGTGGCGCTGCAAGCAGGGTCCGCTGTGGTCTCCAGTCGTCATCACAGCTTTAGCGTTTTTTTTCCATCACCACTTTGACATCGGGTGAGTTTTTTTTCCTCACTTTTGTGGGACAGGTTCATTCGTTGGGGCTGAGGTGTTCAGCTGGCTGGCTGCACTGATCAAAAGTATCTTGTGCGGACACGCTGTGATGTGTGTATGTCTGAAGCGATGCTTTATCTAAATTGAGGTAAGAGAAGAGTAAAGAAAAAAATAAGAGAAGAAGAGATAAAAAGAGACATAAGAAGAGAGAAAATAAGAAGAGAAGAAATAGTAAAAGAAGTTGTGATAAGATAAAGTTGTAGTAAATGTAGAATAAGCGGAAAAACTACTAACGTAGTGTGCTAAATAACCATGCAAGATTATTGAACACAGGGCCCGTATCTTCTTAACGGTAAGACGTGTAAATTAGTGACTGCGTGAACGTTTGGCTTTAAGAAAATAGTAGAATCGGTAGACTAAAAAGAGACAATAATAACCCTGGGCCCACGGGAAATTGGCAAACTAAAATATGGATGAAAGAAGAAGATAAAACAGAAAATAAAAATAAAGATAAAGAGGATAAGTCGATTTAAAGGTAGGCCTTAGTGTTAAAAGTTAAGTTAGGGACAGAATAATTTAAGAAGAAATGCCTTCGTTACAGTAGGAATGAAAAACTTGAGTTCTCTGTGAGGAGAAGTGTGCTGGAGCTGTATGTGTGTGTGTGTGTGTACCTGTGTATGTGTTTGTATGTTTGGGACGCTCTGTGTGTGTGTGTTTGAGGAGAGTGAGAGAGAGTGAGTGTATCTACAACTGCAGTTGACACTTTGTGGGTCTCTGCTTTGGTTTTTCTTTCTGGGTGGTTATTTCTCTGTCGGGGGATATAAGGTTATTGTGAATCGAAGTGGACTAATTGAAAATTTTTGTGCTAAAGCTTGGATTGAATCATATATACATGTGAATGAATTCAGGCGGCAGCATAATGCTGGAAAATTGTCCATGGATTGTTGTCTCTAAATAAGTCACTGTTCCAGGAAGATCTGAATTGTTCTTGAACATAAGTCTGTTAACCCTTTGGGGAACAAGCGGTTTGAACATCACTGAAACTGGAACTTTGCATAAGAGACAGTAAATCAGGTCTGCTGGGGCCCTTAAGGCTCTAGTGGTAAATGAACCACTTATCTGACTCCATATTCAGAAAGTGGGCTTGTCAGGACAGCTTTCTCTGTGTGTGTGCTGTGTGTCTTCATGGTGCTGAAAGGCTTTGCTGTGTTTCAGTGTGGGTGTAATGTATACATATAATAGGCGTCTTATTAAAAGAGTATATATATATATATATAGATTTACTGTATATAGCTATATCTGGAAGTTAGAAGAAACACAAGAGACTGATTAGTATTAAAATCTATGTGCCTTTGCTAAAGTCTGAGGAGTGGAGAGATCAGTAAAGGATAGTTTTGTTTACACAAACATGGTTGAAAATATAAACAGAAAACCCAAATACTGGTAGTTAATGTATGCATATTTCAGCTTGTTTATTGTATTATAAAGAGTTAGATAACTATAAGGAATTACTTTTTGTTTTGTTTTTAATGGTGTATCCTTGACTTGGTCGATTATTTGGAAGTGAATTGCTCAGGTTCAAATATTGATGAGAGCTATATTTGTGGTTTATTACTTGTACTTGGTCTAGTTTGAACTGTCCTGCTTTTGGCTTAAACTTTGTAATTGTTTGACAAATTCAGCCAATTGTGTGTGGTTAAAACATTGTGTGATAAACAAGAGTCTTTGCTTTTGTACTGAGAGGCCTTGGTTTTCATCCTAGGTTGACAAATGTATTCTTTCTTTGTTGGTTGAGTGGGGCTATGGTATTTCATGAGTAACCTTTTGATTAAGTAGAGGTTAAAGGAGGAATATAAGAGAATTATAAAAATGTCAAAAATGGATGCTAAAATTTCAAAAACTATTACCCCAGTTGATGTAGTTCAGAAGAATAATCCCCTTATCAAAAGGTGTTGCAGAGATGTCAAAAAAATGGAGTAAGTGTTGGCCTGACATTGACCAGCCTTGGCTAGTGGAAGGGACTCTTAACCCAGATGTAGTTAAAACAATACAGGTGCTTGTGTCTACTTACAAAACAGGACAAAAGAAAGGTAAGGATAGAAATGGGAGATGATAGTGAGAGTGAACCAGATGAGGCTGTTGGAGGATACGGTCCAGTGGTCAGAAAGGTGTTGGCTAAGGCAGAGAAAAAAGGAGACAAGTCACTTAGGAAAACAGATCCAGGGAGCAACGTTTCTGATGAGAGTGAAAATGGAGGGAGTGATGAAGATTCAGACAGTGAAGGTCCTTCATATCGTGGCCCGTTAGCATCCAGTACTGAAACCGGTGAAGAGAAACAGTGGATTTTAAGAGAAGTTGAGGAAAGTATAGCTCAATGTCTTTATAGACATAGATGAATCTACCACTTTAGAAGGACAAAGAGCTTTGAGGAATCAATTAGAGGAGTTGCAGACGGTAGAAAATTTTTTTTTGAGGAAGTCAGAAAAATCAGCTGCGTCAAGATATTCATTACGTTCAAGGAAAGGACGCAAGAGATCTGGTAAGATGTGTCCAGTAGTCGTTCGAGGACAGAATTTGGAGTATAAGCCATTGCAGAGCACGGCTATGTCAGACATCCTTGATAAACTACCTACTCTTCAGGATGGAGCACATCCTTGGATTTCAAAGTTGGAAGAGGTTATGGTGGGATGGCAGCCTGCTATGGGGGACATTAAGAGACTCTTAGCTAGCCTCTTAGGAGTCCCAGCAATGGAAGAGATCTTGCAGAGGGCAGGCTTCAATCAATATGTGAAAACTGCAGTGAATGATTCAGAACTATTTGCTGCTAGTAGAGGTAGATGTGGAAAGCGCTAAAAGATACATTTCCAACAAATGTACATCCTGATAATATTTTCATTGAGCCATTGGGGCCAGAGGAGAACCCAAGGGCTTATGTGTCCAGGGCTTATCAAGTGTGGAGAAATGTTACAGGAAATGATCCAGACTTACACCAAATGGAGCAATCAATCTTGCGAGTTAAGATACAAAAGGGGTTACACTAGCCAATGAGAAGCAAATTGGCAGAAGTGGTTAGTCTTGGAAGTATGACAAAAGGTGTATACACAGATCACATAGCACATCAAGTTGAGCTATAGAGGAAAAAGGAGTATGACCAAAAAGAACAGGATCAGGAGATTCTTAGAAAACGTACTCAAATACAGTTGGTAGACAGCAAGAAGAAGGAGAAGAAACAGGCCGTGGTTATGCAGAATCAATCTCAAGTTGACCAATCACCATCACAACGGCAGCTGATACCAGTAGCCCCTACTATGCCTTATACACAGCCGAGTTTTGGTCAGATGCAGACATTTTGAGGAAGAGGTCGGGGAAATTTAGGAAGAGGTAGAGGAAGAATTTTCAATCCAAATTTCCAACAGTCTTTAGAAGTATGTTATACTTGCGGACAACAAGGCCACTATGCTCGTGACTGTTTCAGGTCAGGAGGAAGTTACTTCAGAGGGGGCTTCAGAGGAGGTATTAGGGGACAATCACGCTCACCCAGGGGACCATTTAACCCTTATAGGGGTCCAGAACCAGGATTCTAGGGATGCCCAGAGAACCTAGAAGGGGGGTGTCAGCTGGTAGTATCAGGGTCGGAGCAGGATCCAACAATAGAGGTAAAAATTAATGACCAGCCTTTGAAAATGATGGCAGATTGCGGAGCTGCTTTCACCTGTGTTCGGCCTGAGGATGCTTTACATCTCCCCATGTCTGGCCAGTTGGTGCAGACAATAGGTTTTGAGGGTGTAAAACAGCTGATTCCTCTCACAGACCCAATTGAGCTCTGCTATAAAAATCAAAAGACTACAATACCTATACTTTTGTCAGAGCGTATGCCCATTGCACTTTTGGGTAGAGATGCTTTATGTAGGTTGAATTGTACAATACGATATTCACCTGACGGCTGTCTGGTGGAAGTACCAAGTGATAAATGGCACCAATTCCTTATGACAACAGAGACTGAGGCTGCTGCAGTATTTTGGATAGAAAACCTAAGTCCAGAGTTATTGCGGCTGGTAAAGCTGTGGGAAAAGTTCATTGTTGCAAATATGGCTGATGCTAAGTTACCTGACCATCCACTTGACTGCACGCTAAAGTACTTTAAATATGCTGCTCAGGTAAATTCAGCCGAGTTGTTGAGGCATCAACCAAAGCAGGTTCAGCTCAGCTCAAGTTGTATAATTTTGGGGCCACAAGGAGCATCTATGAAGTTAAACAGTAATGAGTATCTTGAAAAAGAATATGACATTGAGAACAGCCTCCCACATGTGACTTTACTAGTAGCTGAAGGCTATGAGCAGCAGCATGTAGGATCGGAGAATCTTTCTATCTGGGTTAGTGAAGATAGACGGTTCATAAAGATTATGATTTCAGCTCAAGGACAGGCACAACCACAAGCTGTTCAAATGACATATGAATCAATCTATCAATCTTCAGTGCTAAACCAGACCCGGATTGTATGAGAGAGATGTTGCAACAAGTTCCAGACTGTTTGCACTGATTTTACAAGTCCAATATCGGTACTGTGTCGAGACCACAAACAGTGAAAGTTGAACTTCGACCAGGAGCTAGATCGCCTTGGAAGAGCCAATATCCATTGAGTGAAAAAGTGATCCAAGGAATTCGACCGCAAATTGAAGGACTGTTGCAAGCAGGGGTTTTAGAGATAAGTCTGAATCCTCAGAGCAACACGCCTCTATTGCCTTTACAGAAGCCGGATGATACTTATCGTCTGGTGCATGATTTAAGAGCAGTGAATGAAGTGGTGATTGATTTTCCAGCTCAAGTGCCAGATCCACATATGTTGTTAACCCAAATTTCTCCAAATGCTTCTCACTTTACGGTGATAGATCTGTGTGGTGCTTTTTTCAATGTTCCACTTAGCACAGAAAGTCAAACTTTGTTTGGGTTAACATGTAACGGACAACCTTATGAATACAAGAGACTACCACAAAAATTCAAACATAGTCCTTACATCTTCAATAAAGTCTTGAAAGATGATTTAGTAGGAATAGAACAGAGTTTAAATAGCACTGTGATTCATTATGTTGATGACATTATCATTTGCTCACCTGATAAAGAAACGTGTCATAAGGACTCAATTAAATTGGTACAGATATTGGCAGAACAGGGACATAAAGTCTCAGAAAAAACTGCAATATTGTCAAGAAAAGATGAGTTTTCTGGGTCCGACATTAACTCATGGACACAGAAGCATCTCTGACAGTCATTTAGAAGCTTTTCGGACTGCTCCGAAGCCTAGAACAGTCAGAGAAATGATGACCTTTCTTGGTGTTGCTGGATATTCTTCAGCATGGATAGAAGACTATACCAGTCTAACAGGGCCTTTGAGACACAGAAATTACCCACCTTCATTGTAATCTAACTCGGATGCAGGACGGGTTGTTGGCATTTGAGACAATCAAACGAAGGCTTCAAATCCAGCTGAGACTGCACCAACCCCAGAGGATGAAGAGCCACATGATTGTGTACAGGCGGCAGAGAGAGATTCAAGGCTCAGGTCAGACTTACAAGCCCTTGCATTGTGGGAGGCAGACTTAGAATATTGGACTGATGGGTCCTGCTATTGAATAGGAGACAAATTGAGTGCTGGCTATGCCATTGTGAGAGCTCAAGGAAATGAATTTGTTGTTGAGAAGGCAGAGATAATACTGCAACCTTCTTCTGCACAACTTGCAGAATTTGTGGGGCTGACTGAAGCATGTCCGTTGGCGGAAGGTAAACGTGTGACAATATCCACAGATTCTGCTTATGTGCATAATATTTGTCACCTGTATGGGGCAGTGTGGAAAAACCGTGGGTTTAAGAAAACATATGGTTCTCCTATACAGCATCATACCCAGATACTGAAATTGTTGCATGCAATGATGAAATCTAGAGCTATAGCAATAGCTAAGTGTGCAGCTCACAAAGGAGACATGTCCAGAGTTACGCAGGGTAACAAAGCAGCCGATGAGGCAGCGAAGGCAATTGCAGGAGCAGATAAGTTAGGTAAAGTCCTTCTGATCACTCATGAGATGGACCTGGAAGATAAAATCTCTCTTGACGATGTGGTCTCACTGCAAGACGCTGCTTCTTCGATGGATAAACAATTATGGTGTGACAGAGGTGCCAGTAAAGATTCTACTGGTTTATGGCGAATTCATGAAGGACTGATGGTGGCCCCCCCAGACCTGTCACGTCTGATGATTCAGGAGGCACATGGGTTGGCCCATGTTGCCAGGGAGGAGGTGAAGAGAAAAATCACAAAAGAGTATGGATGTTGGGCACCATATTTGCTTGAGCAAATTGATTACATCATAGGCAGGTGTACTATCTGTCTAAAAAATAATGTTCGGAAAGGTGCACTGGTTCCCCCTGGCTACATTCCTACCCCTGCAGGTCCCATGCGTGAGTTAGTAGTGGACTTTGTTGATATGATAAGACCAGTTGGAGGCAAGAGGTACATGCTAGTTGTAGTGGACAGATTTTCACGATGGCCTGAAGCTTGTCCAACCAAGAGGAAGGATGCTCAGTCTGTTGCCAAATTCTTGTGTCGTGAAGTCATAAGCAGATGGGGACTTCCAGATTGCATATCCTCAGAGAATGGGAAAGAGTTTGTTGATGAAACAGTAAGATTAATTCTACAAAAGTAAGTAATTAAACAGCCCCTGGAAGCAGTATATCGTCCGCAAAGCCAAGGCATTTGTGAGAAAAAGAATGGTGTGCTAAAAAACCGCCTTGTTACGGTCTGCCAACACACGGGTTTAAACTGGGTAGAAGCGCTCCAATTGGCACTAATGGCTTGTCGTTCGAGTGAACTCTGTTATTTACATATGACACCCCATGAGTTGGCCACAGGTAGACAGATGCCAACAACTTGTTTGCGTACGAGTGAAAAGGGTCCAAGTTTAGCCCTTTTGGAAGATGAAATGCGAGCGTATGTCAAATACATGGCTGCTTTACACAAGAGAATATATGTATGAAACCGATGTTTCAGACAGGCAGAAACAGGAGGAGGTGCAAGAGAGACTCGATGTGCAAAAGAGGAACACAGTGCTACCTGGAGACAAAGTGTTCGTGAAGGTATTTAGGAGAAAGTGGTACAACGAACACCGCCAAGGACCATTTGAAGTCGTTTGTAGTACTGGAACTGCAGTCCAGGTTAAAGGGTCTCCAACATGGTATCACTTATCGCATTGTGTTAAAGCGCCAGGAGAGGAGGCACCACATTCACAGAGCAAGGATGTTGATGGCTCTCAAGAGCCAGAAGGAACTGCAAGAGAAGCAGAGGTATCTGAAACCCTCCAAGATCAAGATCCAGAAAGAGGGCTTGAGTATGTTATGGACAGTCATGATGATTTTGAGCATACTCCTGATGATGCCAGAGATGACTCTCCAGTCACTGGACAGGAAAGAACATTTGGTGACATTGATTTACAACATGTCCCTGAGACAGCAGAGTCAGTTCCTTTGGCGGGTGAACCATCTACGACTCCAGAGAGATGTGACACCTCTCCAGGAGCATTCACAGGGCCAGTTAGACCAAAGAGTCCAAGACCGGTTTGGAAAAGAGTCAGACCAAAACGCTATTAAGATTAGAGTTGAAGCAACCTTGGGAAACTCGGTTCATCTCCCATGTCGGTGTACAAGAGAAAACAGTGGAAAAAGGGCAACTTTGAGTTCAGTGGGAAGATAGGTATGGGCAGGGTCCTAGATTTAGCGAACAAATCACCACAAGGAAAGTATGTACTGCTTAATGATAAAAGGAGGTCAAAAATTGATGGAGATTGTGGTCTTTATGTACGTAGGTTCCAGGTGAAGATCAAGGTGACTATAAATATACTTATTATGTTCCAGTATTCCATGACAGAACATTTACATGCATTACAGAAGCGAGAAACAAAGTGGAAGGCATATGGGTTTGATTCCTCAGGTTTGCAAATTGCAGACCAATGGGCAAGAAAGAATTTGTGGTTTCAACAGCTGACACACTTGACACACAGGTTGGCGAGTGGGTTGAAGTGTCCATGTGTGGTGAGAGTTCCATCTCCGGGCACATGGTCTTCAATCCTGGAGGCAGCACCAGAGCCATTGGATGCCACTGTCAATATTATGCTTTATCATGGTTACTATATAATCAACAAGCAGCAAAAGATCCTTGGATGGTTGTTTCAGTACATTTGTTTAGACCACTATATAATTGTTCTTGGTTAAGGGAACAACCGTATATAGATCTACTTGATCAGCATGAAGATATTACAACAGCTAACCCGGATGCTATAGAAGTGACGCCTTTAAAGGCTAGGAGCTGTTTTTGTTCAAATGCTACCAGTGTGGGAGCTGGTGTGTTTATGGGTATATCGGGTTGTGATAGTTATATGATGCAATTCAGTGGAAGGTATGGACAGGTTGCTGGTGAGATGTATGTAGTGACCTTCCATGCACCTCAGCGTCGAGAGAGTAGGACTCTAATCGTAAAGAATCAAACTTTACCAGGAAATGTGACTATGGGGAATTTTAAAGATATCTGGTGGATTTGTGGTGACGAGGCATACATATTTCTGCCTTATCAATGGACTGAATGTTGTTACATGGCAAAATTGAAACTTCCATATGATGTACTTGTCATCCAGAAGGAACAGGGATCTAATGTGGTCCCACATACTGAGGTTCCTGGGAGCAGGAAGAAAAGAGAATTGGCACAGTTCCATAATTTAGAGTCTTACCACTGGAGGATAAGTTGAGGAGAAAAATGGGGTATAGGAATATTTCCATGGTATGGTGTCACATTTTTGGCCGATCACCATAAGAGGATTTGAATATCTATCAAACACCCAAAGGAGTCACAGGTTAATGTTGTTGAAACATGACATGGCTCTTGATTATATTTTGGCAAAACAAGGTGGCTTGTGTGTGGCTTTGAACCTAACCGGAGAAGCCTGTTATACTTCGATTCCTGATAGTTCTGACAACATAACCAGTGTCATAGATGCATTGAAGCTCATTAGGGATGCGTTTGGCCCATCAGAAGGAGCTGGACAGTCTGCTAATGCTTGGTTTCAGGAAAGATTGGGTCCAGTGGGAGCTGTGTTAGTTCAGATTTTGACAGCTGTCGTTCTATCACTGTGTGTGATATTCTGTTTTTGTATGCTGCTGCTGACTTTTGCTAAGGCGATGATACTGAGATGGGTAGGAGTGGTGAAGGAGAGAATGTCCAGATGCCACTACTAGGTGAGACAGACATTGGCAAAGACGAGGAGGACGTGGTGGTAAAAGGAGTGCTAAGTGAGAAATATCCATTTCGAATGTATAAATGGATTTAAGAATTGAATTTGATGTTATCTCAGAATTTGTCACTGTTACATATATAGGATCTTACTTCATTTATTTTGTTTGGTGTATTCTATATGGAAATCTAACAACTGGGGCTTTGTAGTGGGGGGGACTTAGAATACTTACAATAATGTAAAACTAAGAGAATAAGTGATTTTATGACAGCATATGATATCGCATTTGATATTTTCATTGCATTTGATATTTTCGCAAGATACTGGTTGGTGTCTTCTCTTCCTAGGACAACATTGGGAAGACCAAGTTGAGAGAGGCTGCTTATCGAGAGATCTCTACGCCTCAATGGACTCAAATACTTGAACATGGACTGCAATAAAAATGGACAAAGGGCCTTAAATTGCAGTAAAAGTGGACAGAGGCTCTGCACAAGGACATTATGTGACTGCCAATTTCTGCAGTATTCAGTTTTGCTTTGTTACTTGGTGTCTTTGTATTTTTACATGAATGCAGGAAAATAACAATGGAACATTAATGTTTACAGTAATCTCAAAAAAAGTAGAATGTTTTAGTTTAGTTCTCAATAATTGCAGAAGTATTATGGAATTGCATAAATAAGAGGTTTCTTTATGTCAATTTGCTTTTAATGTAATGTCTTTGGCTATAGGAGGTGAATACATTAGGATCTCAGGTGTTTTATTATTTTCCCGTTTAGGCTAAGTGGTGTTAGGCAGGCTTAGGTCCATTGTAGGGTTCGATGGGTCAACTAGCCTTGCTTCGGGCGATTTTTTAATTATTTTTGAGATTCCCAAATGTGTTTGCTTACATTTTGTATATACAGAATTTATGGAACCCTACTTTTCAATTGAAGTGGGGTACAATATGTGGTCGCCTAGGGCAGAGGGACCGTGAGTAACTTTCCTTTCTAGATTGTTTGATGGATATTAAAGGAAAGTTAGCTGCCTGACAGGTTTTCACTCTCACACTCCACAGTTTTAGCTAATGCTAAAACTTTTATGTACCACCTTGTAAACATGCCATTCTCTTTTCGAGACTTTACATTCTCGAAGGGGGGAAATATGTAGTATCTGACTTGTATCCATGTAAGGCAAATGTATGCATCTCTAGGATGCGTTCATGGGAAGGCTGCAAATGACTCTTTACACCAGGAATGCAGATGTCCTGTTAAGGTACTGTATAGCTCAAGTGATAACCAAGGCTAGGAATATTGAGAAGGAGGAAAAGTGCTGGGCGCTAGCAGCAAACTTAACTAAGACAGTGAAGTTCTTCCATCTTGTCGAGAGTGCGGCCCGAGGCCGGTACCCTGACGTCGCTCAGTAGTGGAGCATTGTGACTCGGTGAGATATTAGCCATTGATATGCTAGCTACCGCTGCTATTGATCACTGATGCTAAGGACAAACTGTTATATCTGGTTCTCAGTTGATGTTTCATGTTGAGTATTATCTGAATTGTTAAGCACCTTGTATGTTAATCAGTACATTAAATAGCACGTTAATTAGCTGACCGTCACTTTATTTATGTTAATGCAGGAGACTGCAGCAGTCATTTTAGACTGAAGGAAGCACTAGGCTTATTTTTTGGCCTAAGCCACACATTTCTGTTGGGTTAATGATGTGTGGTTGAAAGTTATATTTTGTTCAGGAGAGCAAGCCTCAAAGTAGCTGGAGTATTTTACTTTAATGAAAATGTGATTCTATGGTAAAAGTTATGTCACTTACACCATAAGTGAAACGAATAAATACAGAGAACACTGGTAATGTCTCACTGAATGTGAGGTTTTTGGGTTTAATGTTCAATATATGAAATATTTATTGTTTTCCTTGTCATGTTGGTTAAACTGTATATACTCTGTTAGGATGAAATACTCATGCAGTTGTTTTATTAAGAATTTTGGAGTTAAAATAATAGACATGTAATTATCAACCTAGTAATTGCATTCAGCAGTACTTTAATTGATTCTATAATATAGAAACACTTTTCATATATAAAACTCCTAATCCTATATAAACTGTGGTCAAACTGAGTCGGGGAGAAAGACATCATCAGCAGTCTCTCCCAGGTATCAGGTATGCCTGTATGATTCTGGTGTTGCTTTTTGTAATAAACCCATTTTTCTGAAGCAAGCCAGTGTCACAAAGTCTCCTTCAATCGCCTGCACATCACGAGTGGTCAAGATACAACAGTAACAAGGAAGAGACGGCCAAAGCTCACCCACCGCTTATTAGCTTAGCTCAAGCTGTGAGTCAATGGGTAGCGTTAGCCTGCCTCTGCCTACAGTCATGAGATAAACTCTTCAGCAGTTCTTAAAGGTCCTGTGTGTGTTGTGACTCATTGTTTACATCATGTTATGTTGCTTTATCTAATTTTAGACTAAGATTAGCACTTAAATACGAAACAAACTGTACCACTGCCTCAGCTTCTCTTCGTGCATGCTGAGCTTCCAAAACATGTAGTTCCTTCTTCATATATTCAGGATAGACTCCATCAAAAAGTGTATTTTGAATAAAGTGCTACTTTTAAGTTGTGTGGCTCAGATTATGTGTTCCTGTCTTGTTTCGAGTCCATTTAAACATGAATTACATTAAACACAAAAAGAGTTTATTTATACATTTACATTTCATAAACTTTTGTTGTAGATGTGAAGTGTGGGCTGACTACCCCGATGAGCATCGTCTGTGCTGGTTTGACTGTTTTCTTCATATCAGTCATCACTTGTCTGGCTGTTAGACCCATCAAGCTTCAGAGAGGTAACTGTGCTGATTTTTGCTGAATTTCACATCCCCTTTCAAAAATAAAACTCTGACTCACAATGGCTTTCTACAGAGTTGACCTCTCATATTGTTTCTGTTATGCAGCTCATATTGATGAACAGAATCCACAGCAAGGCCAGGTAAAGCCCGTCATATATACTTTTGTAACTGCTTACTCAGGTCCGGGGTTGGTAACTAGCTGCCCTCCACCTCATTAAATGAGGACTTTCAGGTCATTTCCAAAAATCGACAAACTGTGAATAAAAATGACAGAATCCACCAAATCTGATTCAACCTGAGGTGTCATGCACAAACTCTGACATGCAATAGAGGGAAGGCTTATAATCTAGGTTGTTGATTTATGTTTTGTTTTTTTCAGGTAAAGACCTTGCTTTGCTATAATTGTTTCTCTAAATTTCTTTTAGAAAGCATTAGAATAAAGTACTAAGCTACGTTAATACTATACTTGGAAAATGGTGGAGATAAAATATTTGTACTTTCAGATGTTAAACATGCATTGTTCTGTTACATTTAATAAAAGATTAAATTGGCTTTAACTCTGTAACTAAATAGTTTTTTATTCCTTGTCAGGCTCATTTAAATATCATTGCGATTGAGAGCATCTGACAGTTTGTGACAATGTGGTCCTCAGGCAGGAAGTAAAAGGCATCATGTGGCCCTCTTGATAACCAAAGTTGTTTGTCCCAGCTTTAGGTGTTGTTACATTGTCTTCAGGTCTTTAAACATCAATAATATTCTACTGTTATTACCTCCACTAAGGAGGTTATGTTTTTGCCTGCGTTTATCTGTCTGTCTGTTTGTTGTGTCAAGTAACTTGAAAAGTTCTGAACGGATTTGGATGAAATTTTCAGGAATTGTCTGAAATGGGATATGGAAGAATTGATTACATTTTGGGACTGATCCGGATCACCTTGGCGGAGGTCTGCGCTCTCCGAGTGCTTTTCTAGTGATTGAAGTGTGATTGTAATGTTTTTACTTACAGAGTCCGGACTCAGATGAGGTGAACTACACCACTGTGACTTACCATCCAAAAGAAGAGAGGAACCTCAGACCTGCCTTGGACTGAGAGGTGGAGACAAATTCTTCATTTTCAGCAACCAGATCGACTCAGGAAGCACCTGAAACTGAAACAAAAACAGGAACTGATGCCATAGTATTATTAAAGCACCACTGTGACCATGATTTTTACTTTTTTGTCTTGAAGTTACAACCATATATGTTAAATGAATCTCAACCTCGTGGCAAATGAGCAGTTTTCTTGGTGATACTGTTATTGGTTCTTGAAAGCTTCTTTATTTTTCTTGAGTCGTGTTTTTTTGGCAGTTAACTGTAGAATTAAGACACATCTTCCTCACCCCACAAGCAATTTGTGGCAGACCTTAAGATCGATTCTGCCTCTGCTTTTCCCCCACTTTTGTAAATGCAACCAAAGTTATCTCATTCAAGATCATATCAACAATTAGGCTGCCATGCTGATGATACACTATTGTATCTGTCAATTGAAGCATCTGAGCGCAAGAAGTTGTTCACATGATGTAAAGTCTGTTTTGGGCTTTATTGACTTCAGTTCTGATCCCTGTTAAACCTGCAAATTCGTGTTCTTATTGAATCTTCATTGAGACTCCAAATAAATGATCAAATATATATTTAAAGAGCATGTAAAGGATCATCAGTTTGGTTTAACACTGAGGCCTGTTTATGATCATATGGGTTACATCAGAAATTATTACGCCTTGACAGAGGTCACAGATAGAAAGTTTTGTCTCCAAGTCAGTGGCTGTGTCTTTTATTTAAACACATTTAAATAAAGAAAATACTTGTTGCCAAGCCAGAAATTCATCCAGAGTTGTCCCTGACTCTGTTATTTGTCAAAAAAGCAAATACTGACAGTGTTGTCAGGGAAGTTTAGGATGTGCCTGTTTCAGTGGTTGGTGAATCAATCATCTGTGTAAAACTTATAAAGAAGGCGACAGTCAGCAACTGTGGATACGCCCCCAGTTTTTGTTGTTTTCATGTCTTGCCTCACTCCTGAGTCCATGACAGGTAGAAAGACATGCACTGACTATGTGTGCAGTAACAAGGAAGAGACGGGCAGAGCTCGCCCACCGCTAATTAGCTCAGCTCAAGCTACGAGTTAATGGTAGTGTTAGCCTGCCTCTGCTTACAGTCCTCAGATAAACTCTTCAGCCACTCTAAGTCCTGTGTGCTTGTTGTGACTAGTTTTTTTTTAAAGTGTTATGTTACATTATCCATATTTAGACTAAAATTAGAGCTTTATGTTGTAATGCTCAGACTTTTTCCACCACGTTCAAAACTCAAGGGGGGGGGGAATAATTTGCGTTCAAGTTAATCCTCTGGTAAACACTTTAAAAAAAACAGGAAAAATACCCTTACTACAACATAAATCCACCTTACAGAAAATACCATTGAACAAAGCTCAACAAATCAATGATGCTTTCAGTTTATGGTTGCGCTCTTTAATAATCTCAATCCAACGTCTCTAAAACAAGTGGAAAAACACAAAATATCACTCAAAATTGCATCTTTGTGATTTCTAAATTAACTAAAATGTCCACTCTAACGAAAAACACCGTACCAGCCAAAACTGTCGATCATAAAGTGTCTTTTTAAACAAAACAGAGCCCGGCGGCACCTCCGTGCTCTTCCGTTTACCGAAATCTTCCACGAAGTAGTCCAATAATCCGGCATGAAACCCCCCAAAACAGTCCAAAAAAAACTGGAAAAAGATTGATCAACAAAAACCACTGGTATACCAGGAAAAAGTCAAAAAAAGAACAATCTCACCGGGATTCAGCGAGGCAGGAAAAGACGGGAAGGCAGCTCTTTGTTCTCCTCCGCGTGTCCAGCGATGCAGCTGGAGGAGCATCGGCTGTCCGGCACAAAACCACGGCGTATCCCTTTCTTGTCGTTTTCTTTATCTTTTCGATTCTCTCTCAATATACTTTAATAGTAAGTCATAAGACCGTGGCCTGAGTTCCCCACTTTTCCACCACAATCAGCTGTTCCTCCCGGTCCGTCCTCCTCTTCCCTTACGCCACATCCTGCCTTAAGTAAACTTTGGATCTCCCTTACATCTTTTTAGTTACACCCATTACATTTTATAAGCACAGAGAAACCCACATCATCTTCCGAGAACAAAAAACATTTTTTTTTTTTTATTATTATTATTATTATTATTATTATTATTATTATTATCACTCTTTTTTTTTCTTTTAACGAGGGTGACACCGTCACAATGTAATTTTCGAAAGGAATACATACAAAATCAGAAAGCACTCAGAGAGCACAAATCTCCGCAAGGTTGTTCACATATTGCTGTTACATCTATAATCAATAGATCCATGATAAAGTTACCATCATGATATGATTCCTTGACCCTGAAAACTCACACCTAGCACTCTGAATCATGTTGACATCATTATTAGTTACAGTTATTGAGCAAAAATGATTGTTCGCTATGGTGGTTATCTGGATCACCACCAAAATCTAATCATGTTTAGTTTGGACCATTACAAACATCTCCTGAATGTTCTGTTCAGTAGTTTTTGAGTAATCTTGCTAACAAACAAACATACAAACAAACATCCACCCACAAAAACATATCCTCCTAGGCGGAGGTGACTAAACCGCAGGGCGCATGCACAAACCAATTGCTTGTAGCAGGTCAACAAAGCAAAGCCTCTGTTTACCAATAGAAGGACACTGGCTGAGGATGATATCTTCAGGGTTTAGTTTCGTATATATTTCTTAAAAAAAATTCCATTGCATGCTCATCTTTGTCTCTCTAAACTCCATTTAGAGTTGAAGAGTTTATCTGATGACTGTAGGCAGAGGCAGGCTAACACTACCCATTTACACCCAGTGTTTGAGCTAAGCTAATTAGCAGTAGGTGATAAAGTTGAAATAAAATTTAAAAAATAGAATAGCAGCAGAATAACTTTGTTCATAAACATTTCCTCAGTAATACAGTTATGTCACCTTTGATTTGGCATTCATAGATAATATAAATATGTTGAACAGACTGATAAGATAAAAAAAAAAAGCCTGTAAAGGCTTTTCAGCATTAAAATGTATGTGATGTGCCTTCAGATATTGGCTTGGTTTCAGGTCTGCCTTTGGAAAAAATTGGTGAGAAACCGCTGGAGGTGTCTCAGAGCCCTGAGGGGCTGTTATAAACTCGACCAGCTCTACTTGCACATTGTAGCAGGAGAAGGTGGTCCTCAACCTGCATTAAAGCTTACTTTTGACAATCTTCTTAACTCTTCTGTTGTCTTAGGGACATAAATGACCTGAGAAAATATCTAACAGAAGTTTGAAGAAAATTCTGTAAAGATAGTTTTTGCTGTTTGAAATTCCTTAAGTGGTCTAAACTTCAACAAAGTAAATAAATAAAATAAAATAAAATTACCTTTCCTTAAATTCCCATGGAAGACGTACACAACCTGTGAACTAAAATCAGCTAGAAGGTCATTTTTGAGCCTGCATTTAAAATTCTAGTCCAAAGAAAACTGCAAAAGTACATTCCTAATACCACCATTAATTAGGCTTCATTAATGTACAGTATATCTGTAATTTTTTGTCAAAGAACATGCAGAAACTTGAAACAAAAAAAAAATCACGACCTTTCCTGGCCATACAAGTAATTTTGCCAAAAAAAAACAAAAAAATCTACATATGTACAATAATGATTATAAATATATCTATAACGGAAAAAACCTTGAACTCAGTTAAGAAAATAATTTAGTCATCAAAGAAGGTGATCTGACTGACTAGTCTTTTTAACTGTGAGGAGGAAAAATGCAGATGTTAAAGTCTGAGATTATTTAGAGGTTGTCACTTCAGTCAAAAATAGATTTTGTCACATTTCTGAGGGGAACTTCCCACACGTTCAGCTGTGTCACTCATAACAGGAATGCACAGTCCTTACATGTTATACCTTGTTGTAAAGATGATGAATCAGGGTTTCCAACAATATAGAATACAATTGGTATTATTACAAGGGGAGAATAATCAAAATAACATTTCCAAAGTTTACTGAGGAGTATATATTGAGTAAATCACAAGAGAAATAACAGTGGAGCCGGATCTCCTGGATGTGCATTGAGCTGAAGCAAATCCCACTGTTTTCTCTTATGTGAAGATAAAAACTTCCTTATTTTTCTCAGTTTGGGTTTGAAGGCCTTAAATAAAGTCTTGAATATGATTTTTTGAGTGTTGTAACCTCATGACAAGCGACTGAGTGGAAAGTAACAGCAACTTTTAATGTTTCTGGGCTCGCATTTCAGGTTTCCAATCAACGCACCCTCTAAAGAATGGTATTTAGAGACATTTATGTGCCTAATAATGCTCACTGGTCTCCGTAGGCAAGACTTTGTGGTCATTTCACCTCCTACATTTTACTTGGGTGAAACATCTGGGACAGTGGTTCTTAAATGTGGTGGCCTTGAGGTGAGTGTGGGGGGCCTGGAGAATTATCACGCATTGCTATTCCAACTACACCATTAACTTCTGTTGCCACATTTCAGGGTGATGTGATTGAGCTGCTTTCCTCTAATAAATATCTGATTATTCGTTGTCTTTTAAGATTCATATTGAGCAACTTGTTAAGAAGTATATCATATACAACACATTTTACTTTCTCAATTTTTAATTGATTAAAAAGGGCAGTTGATTTGAGCTGAACCGATAAGCAGAAATAATATAAACTGGATGATATATCCCAGTGATGGCCAGTGTGTGTGTTTGAGCTAAATTCTCCCAAAGACCGAGAGTTGATTCAGCAGATTCTAGGCTTCAAGTGTTTTTGATTTTCTCGGGCAGACTGGACATTGTCTCCACTCATAGTTGTGAGCCCATAAGCTTACCAATGCCATAATGCTGGAGTACCCATAGCAAAATTTAGTTTGTTCAAGTGTACTACAAGTATACTTATTTTATACTAAAACTGAGGCAGTATACTTGAAGTTAACTTTTTATATAACACATTTTATATACTTAACATACTAATAATGATATACTGATAGTATAGTGAAGTATACTTGGCTGATACTGAAAAGTATAAAGAAAAGTCTAAGACTAAGTACATTAACACTAAGACTTACACAATACATTAATACTAAAACTTATACTACAGTTTACTTTTTACTTCTTTCTGCCACAAAGTACTAATACTTAGTATATCTTGATCCAGGTACAGAATAAGGTCAAGTCATTGTGCTTACATTTAATTTAGCAGAGTAAAAATGGTTTTCACTGCACACATTTGCTTTGAGGTATTACCCCTGTTGTAAACTTACATGATCAAGGTCATATAGGGCTGGAGTTTAAAAGCTTAGAGTAAATAGTATGTGTGCTCAACTGCATTACCTTCATGTACCTTAAAAAACATCAACAAGAAAGTAGAACTTACAAGTATACTTAAAGTATAACAAGTAAACAGGTAAAGTAGCAAAAAAAAAAAAAAAAGTATTCTTTAATTCCTAAAAGTATACCTAAAGTATACTTCAATAAAATGAATGTGGATTAGAAATATTTAACTAGTACAATGGCAGGATCTTGAAAGTGTCCTTTTGAAACTTAAAATGATCTTATAAAGTAAACTTAAAGTATATTTTTATAAACTTAAAATTGTTCCAATTTAGTCTAAAGTAGAAATAAATTAGTACATTACTTTCTAGTGGACTGCAAGTACATGGTTCATAGTATACTTGCTAAACTTATACTTACACTCAAGCATACTACAAAAAAAAATTAACTTTAAGTATATTACTTTTGCTAAGGGTAGATAGATATACAGTGGGGTTCCTGATATGACACAAGCTTTATAGACTGAGCATTCATCCATCTGTAGTACCTAATTTAATCCAGCAGAGGGCACTGATCTCCCATCAGAGATGATAGAGTCGCTCAGTTTGTGGGCGAAAGGGGATCAACAACATGCTCTCACAGCAGGTGAAGAAGGGATGGATGCAGTCTGCTGGTTTTGTGGTAGATAAATATAGAAAAATCTCAAACATATTGTAACAAACTCCACTGTGCAAAAACACCTTGTCAGTTGTAGGCTGGTGCAAAGCACTTCCACTGTAAGTCTAAAAATTGGGGGAAAAAGACCTGTTATTTTTGCTTGAAAGCCAAAAAGCAGGCTGAATCCCCCTCTCACCACTTTTCTACAGCTTACCTCCAAGCAGGACGGCTGAAGCTGGTGGCCATGAGTACCAGAGGAGGGCACTTAGGGGTCTGGGTTTTCTTAACATCACTTCCTGGCAGGTCTCTGTACTTGTTGCTTTAGTACTTAGAAAACATATTAACAGCCTCAAAGTGTAGGTCTCAGGTCAGAATCAGAATCAGAAATACTTTATTAATCCCCAAGGGGAAATTCGGTTGTTTCAGTTGCTCTTATACACAGTATAGCAGTTGGAGTAAACAGTAGCATTAAAAAATAATAAAGATAAAATAAATACAAGTAAAAAAATAAAAACAAATGAAAAGAGCATAAAAATTACGTAAGTAGTTTGCAACGTGCAGAGTCTTTAAGCAGTATAAAGCTTCCTTATGAAGGAAAATAAGTAGAATAAGTAAGTAAAATGAAGTGGACATGAGGCTCCGAATGAGGTGGAGGCATACACAGTATTAACAATTAACAATATTTACACTAAAAAATTAAATGTATACATGACAGCACCATTTGTCCGAAGATTTACTCATCAACAATATCACAGGAGTAAAAACAGTGAGAGTTTATTCTCCAGGACCTGAGGGAGCAGTGATTTTAGAGGGAGGAGTTATAAAGTCTGATGGCCACAGGCAGGAATGACTTCCTGTGGCGCTCTGTGGTGCATCGTGGGGGGATGAGTCTCCTGTGTTTGTCCAGCACGCTGTGGAGGGGGTGGGAAGTGTTGTCCATGATGTCCTGCAGCCTGGACAGCATCCTCCTCTCTGACACCTCTGTTAGAGAGTCCAGCTGCACCCCGACAACATCACTGGCCTTACGGATCAGTTTGTTGAACTTGTTGGTGTCCGCTACCCTGAGCCTGCTGCCCCAGCACACAACAGCGTACAGGATAGCACTGGCCACCACAGACTCGTAGAACATCCTCAGCATCGTCCTGCAGATGTTGAAGGACCTCAGCCTCCTCAGGAAGTAGAGGCGGCTCAGGCCCTTCTTGTAGACGGCCTCGGTGTTCCTGGTCCAGTCCAGTTTGTAATCCAAAAGTACTCCCAAGTATTTGTACTCCTCCACGATGTCCACCTGGACCCCCTGGATGGAAACAGGGGCCACTGGAGCCTTTGTCCTCCTCAGATCCACGACCAGCTCCTTGGTCTTTGTCACGTTGAGCTGTAGGTGGTTCTGCTCGCACCATGTGACAAAGTCCCCCACCACAGCCCTGTACTCCTCCTCATCACCCTTGCTAATACACCCCACAACAGCCGAGTCATCAGAAAATTTCTGAAGGTGGCAGAAGTCGGTGTTGTGGCTGAAATCCGTGGTGTACAGGGTGAAGAGGAAGGGGGACAGGACTGTCCCCTGGGGAGCCCCTGTATTGCTGACCACCCTGTCAGACACGCTGTGCTGCAGACGAACATACTGCGGTCTGCCAGTCAGGTAGTCAACAATCCAGGACACCAGAGGAGCCTCCATCCCCATCGCTGTCAGCTTCTCCCCCAGTATGGATGGCCTGATGGTGTCAAAAGCACTGGAGAAGTCAAAAAACATGACTCGCACAGTGCTGTCAGGCCTGTCCAGATGGGCGTAGACCCTGTTCAACATGAAGATGAGGGCGTCCTCAACACCAAGTCGGGGCTGGTAGGCGAACTGAAGTGGATCCAAGTGGGGCCTGACCTTAGGCCGGAGCTGCTCCAGAACGAGTCTCTCCAGGGTCTTCATGATGTGGGACGTCAGTGCCACCGGTCTGTAGTCCTTGACGTTGTTTGAGCACGGCGTCTTTGGTACAGGAACGATGCAAGACGTCTTCCACAGCACGGGGACCCTCTGGAGACTCAGGCTCATGTTGAAGACATGGTGAAGTACTCCACAGAGCTGGGGGGTGCAGGCTTTCAGGACCTTCGGGCTCACACCATCAGGGCCTGCAGCTTTGCCTGTGTGGAGTCTTGTCAGCTGTCTTCAAACCTGGTCTGCAGTGAAGGACATCGGGGAGGTGAGTGGAGGTGTAGATGCTACGTGAGGTCCTTCAGTCTGGGAGAAGGAGGAGGAGGGGGGGTGAGGTTCCCACATCAGAAGGCAGAAGGCTCCCAGGAGGGGGAGGTGTCCCTGGAGTGGCTGCTGGCCTGCAGCAGGGAGGGGGGGAGGGAGGACAGGGCCTGAGTCGAATCTGTTAAAAAAACAGATTTAGTTCGTTCGCCCTGTCCACACTGCAGTTCTCTCCCCTGCTGCTGCTCCTCTTGTATCCAGTGATGGTCTTCATGCCACTCCAGACCTCTTTGATGTCGTTTTGCTGGAGTTTTTTCTCCAGCTTCCTCCTGTAGCTGTCCTTAGCCTCCTTAATTTTCACCTTCAGGACCCTCTGTGTTGCCCCCACCTCCTCAAGATGTCCACCTCTGTAGGCCCTCTTCTTAGCATTTAGACAGTCTTTAATGTCCTTTGTTATCCACGGCTTGTTATTTGAATAACAAAGGACAGTCCTTGTTGGGACGATGGTGTCCACACAGAAGTTCATGTAATCCGTGATGCATTCTGTGAGCTCGTTGATGTCCTCTCCATGGGGCTCACAGAGTGCCGTCCAGTCTGTCACCTCGAAGCAGCTCTGCAGTGTGTCCATGGACTCGTCTGACCAGTTCCTCACAGACTTTGTGGTGGCTGGCAGTCTTTTCACCAGGGGCACATAACAAGGGATGAGGTGAATCAGGTTGTGATCTGATCGTCCCAGAGGGGGGAGGGGGGAAGAGGTCGTGGGAGTTCTCTCTGCTTTGAGCAGATGATGTTCTGTTGGTCTCTCAAGCCTGGGACCTCAGGTTGGGCACTGAGGTAGCTTGCACTCTACAGATGGGGAGCAGGGTCTTGAAGACTGAGGCTGAGGTTCTCTGCTGGAAAATGGTGAATCGTTCCCTTCAGGTGGGCCAGTCTCTCCATCAAGTGAAGATCAAATGTCTTGAGGTCTTGGACCGAGAGATGGACCGGCTGTTTTGTGCACATTAGTTAGTTGCAGTGCTTTCAAATGACATACAATGTCTTCAAAATCTGGTCTAGCGTGTGAAGATGCTTGTATTAGAGATGCCTGTGGCTGTGGACTGAACCCCACTCAGTATGGATTCACACTTCACTCTAGTCTGATTGCTTTTGTCTACTCACATCATTCTTTAAAAAGTGCTCTGTGTCAGACTCCATTGAAGCAGGAACGTCCTGAATGGTCCACCAACCTGACCTACAGGTGTTTGAGATGAGTAATCAATCTGTGTGAGACCCTGCCCTCTGACCAATCAGGTCTCTGATCACAGACTCCTGTGAGCTGACAGAGAGAGGGGAGGAGGTGGAGTACAGACAACAAAACTGAGTTTCTCTATAATCACTGTTTCACAGCAGCTTTACAGAAGTCATCCCACACCAAAGACTTACCAAAATGCAGTTTTAAAGACATTTTTACACATTAAAACAATAAGTATACTTACTACTTGTGATAACATTTTATTTTGCATTAAACTTAATTTTTAAGGACCCGGGGCCTCACTTATAAAGCTTGCTTACGCACAAAACGGGGCTTGGAAGTGGCGTAAGTCACTTCCCACGCAAAGGTTGTGATTTATAAAAGTAAACTTGGTGAAACAATGTGTGCACCAGTATGTCAACTTTGATGCTGGCGTACGAACATTTTGGAGATGTGGGAAACTGGCGGTCCTGAATCTGATTTAATTCCTATAACAAGTCACCTGAACCTGAAGCAACCCTGTGGCAGACACGACAGGGGCATGGCCCCCTGGAGTTTTGATTGGCCACCCCATGTGCCAATCCAGAGCTCTACACTGTGATTGGCTATTTGTCATGTCAGAGATGGAGTTCATGTAAAAATAAGTTTGGACTGTGTGGAAAGTTTCCTTTGTTTTATGTTTCTCAATATGAAAAGTTTGAATAAGTTATAACTTGAAATTTTAACTGTGAACTTCAATCTTTTGTTCTCTGAGTCTTAAAAGAAACACGTATGAGCTGCCACAGTTCATCTTTTCAAGATAGAAAGGGGCAGGCCTGGCAATTTCTGATTTTACTGATTTTCTCATTTTTTGTTGTTGTTGTAGGCAGTTTGAAAAATACTTTATTCACTTGACTTAAACCACTTGCTCATCTTGTAAGCCTTTTAGTGTTTTGTGGAAACAAACGTAACATACATTCATCATTTGCAGTTTTTTTCTTCCTTGAGAGGAAATGTTTTATTGCCAAATATTTTAGGAAATATCTGGAATTTTATTTTTAGGTTGTATTTCACAGCCTTGTTTGTTTCAGTATAGAAATGTTTCACATGTCGCTCCCTGTCGTAGGTTTGTGGAGGGAAAACCTCCCATCCAAAGGTGACCGAGACACTTTTGGTTACAAACAGTAAAACAGTTCTGATGAAGGCTAGTGAACGACCCGGGGTTAATTATTGAGTATTGTATTTGTGAGTCAATTGTAAGTTTGTTTGAAAAAGTCTTGAAAAACAGTGAAAAGTCAATGACAGCAGCCTTTTCTGTCGTCTATTCCTGCTTCTTATTTCACAGATTCAGAAAAATGTCTGAATCATCGAGTGAAGAGTTGGTCAACAAAACAAAGTTTAGGAATTGAAGAAGATGATATGAAGATAGTAGAAGATAACGTAACATAAAGGGGTTAAAAAAAATGAGTCACAACAAGCACACGGGACCATTTACAGTTTCTTCAAGAGTTTATCTGATGACTGTGGGCAGAGGCAGGCTAGCGCTACCCATTGACTCCCAGTGTTTGAGCTAAGCTAACCAGTGGTGGGTGAGTTTTGCCCGTCTCTTCCTTGTTACTGGACACACAGTCGAAAGAATGTTGTCTACCTGCTTGTCATGGACTCGGGAGTGAGGCAAGACAGGAAAACAACAAAAATGTTGCAGTGTTCCTTTAAGCTCAGTCCCAGATGTGGCTTGTTTGCACCTGGTCACCCTACCTGATCAGTGGATATAATAATTATGATGATTTCTATTTTTATTCTGTTGTAAAAACCCTGCACCAGGCTCATCACATTGCACTTTTGTACATTAATATTACTTATACAAAGAGCTGATGATTGTGTAAATTCACAGTGCATAATGGCTACATGGGTCTGGTAGAGAATGTGACACAGTGCTTGCTTTGCATACACACAAACACATGTGGACAAATTGTTGGTACCCTCCCGTTAAAGAAAGAAAAACCCACAATGGCAACCTCCCTGGACGTGGCCGCAAGAGGAAAATTGACGACAAATTGAAGAAACAGATCATACGAATGGTAACCAATGGTAACAAATGGTCTACGCATGCGCAGTACTCTTTCACATGAAGGCTGCATGCGCATAACAACAACAGCTTCGGCCGTCTACCAAGTAGCATGTGTGCTGCTTACAGTGCTCAGTTTGTGATCCAGATAAAACTATCCAGACAGATTTGTTGTCTCGACAGATTTGTTGTCCAGACAAGAAACTCCTGTGTCCCGTGCGTCCACTCGCCATTGTTGTTTGTGAAAAGTTTTTCTTCTTCGTACATGTGTTTTAACAGCGCTGTTTCACTGCAAACCTACATCGCCATCGACTGGACTGGCATGCACGCTACATCTTTCTAAGTCCTTCATCCGTCTCCATGTGGACGCGGATCGTTTTTGAGGACGCAAAGGAAAAACCTTTGCATTTCAGGTCAGAGATTCTCCGTGTAAACAGGGCCTCAGTCCACTTTAGCGAAAATGGTTCTATCTAGCAATGTTAAACAATCCTTTGAAAAAATTCCTGGATCCAGATGGTGATCCGGATCAGCCCCAAAGTCTAATCATTTCTTCCTTAGTTATCTTGAACACAGACAAACAGACAAACAAACACCAACGCCAGCAAAAACATAACCTCCTTGGCAGAGGTAAAAAACGAGACTGGAATTTGCCAACTGCATACTGACAAGCCACAAAGCCTCTGGGAGAAAGTTCTTTGGACAGATGAGACAAAACTGGAGCTTTTTGGTAAGTCACATCAGCTCTATGTTCACAGACGCAAAAATGAAGCATACAAAGAAAAGAACACTGTACCTACTGTGAAACATGGAGGAGGCTCAGTTATGTTCTGGGGCTGCTTTGCTGCATCTGGCACAGGGTGTCTTGAATCTGTGCAGGGTACAATGAAATCTCAAGACTATCAAGGCATTCTGGAGCCAAATGTGCTGCCCAGTGTCAGAAAGCTTGGTCTCAGTCACAGGTCAGGATAATGACCCAAAACACACAGCTAAAAACACCCAAGAATGGCTAAGAACAAAACATTGGTCTATTCTGAAGTGGGCTTTTATGAGCCCTGATCTAAATCCTATTGAACATTTGTGGAAGGAGCTGAAACATGCAGTCTGGAGAAGACGTCCTACAAACCTGAGACAGCTGGAGCAGTTTGCTCAGGAGGAGTGGGCCAAAATACCTGTGGACAGGTGCAGAAGTCTCATTGAGAGTTACAGAAATCACCTGACTGCAGTAATTGCCTCAAAAGGTTGTGCAGCAAAATATTAAGTGAAGGGTACCATCATTTTTTGTCCAGGCCAGTTTCATTATTTTGTTTTTAAAAACGCTTCTGTTGAACCACAATTCAAAAGCGATGTCTGATTTTCATTAGTTAATTTTTATTAAATTTTTATTTATTCTTACTTTTGTAAGTTTCAAGTTATTTCAGTGACCATTGTGGGTTTTCTTTCTTTAACGGAAGGGTACCAACAATTTTGCACACGTCTGTACATGTCAGTGTTCATTAATGTGAACTGTCCTCTATTTAAATTAATTAATTAATTAATTAACAATCTGGTAAATGGTCAGTTCAGCCCTGCTTGAGGCATGTTGTCAACAGCTCTGCATTCATTTTACAGCCTCTGCTCTGCACCGATGAACTGACACTTCACACTAGTACATCCACTCTGCAGGGTGTGTCAGAACAAGTTTGAGGCAGCTATTGGTGCTGTAAACGGGGGAGAGGGAGAAGCCCCAATGTAGGTTGTTAATGCTACTCTCTGGCTGTTTTAATATCTTTCACACTTTCTTTCTCTCCCTGCAACAAAGGACAGTTTTCCGCATATTCTCTAATAACTCGGATAAGAATGTCAGAAAGGCCTTGACAAGTCTGTCTGTTTATCTTTCTGCTAAAAAACCTAAATATATAAAAAATATATTTAGGGAATGCTGGTCATGGCACAATGATGAAGTGATGAGATTATGGTGGTGGTCCTAATCCTGAAACTGATCCAGGAATTTTTTTATAGATTTTTAAGGATTTGTTTATATTGCAAGATAGGGCATATTGGGCATTGTCACTAAAACTGAGCTACTAATGTCATTAATGTTTTAAAAAATGTATGCAGATGTACATGCATGATGTGGGTACATGTGGGTCCATAGAAAACAACAGTTCCAGATCAAGATCCAGAGTAATGCTTTGGCAGATGTCCGTCCCACAGATCACTACCTGTGCTCAAAATATCGATACAGCAAAATATCGTCATGCACTCCTTGGGGACACGTGTATCGATACGGATTCTACAGAATCAATATGCCCCCAAATGCTGTGTGGTTGTTGTCAAAACTCTTTAGGTAATGTTAACAATGGCACAGTTCAAAGTAAAAGCCAAACTACATGATGAAGCACATGTTCCAAGTTTGAACTTACGTCTACAATCTTTGAGGACCTGAATTTAAGTTTCTTAAATTGTACAATCATTTAAAACTCATACTTGGTCTTTTTCTTCTTGTAATAAAAAGTAAATGGTTGGAAATTCTGTTAAAAGTGTAGTCAGTGTCCATAGTTCAAGTGTATCATGATACATATTGTATTGTGGCCTCAGTATGGGGATAAGCATCATACCGTGAGGTTGCTGGAAATACCCAGCCCTACTGATCACGTCTAATTAGAAATATAACCCTATACCTAAACGCCGCACGATGTTAGATTCCGTCTTTTTATGCTCTCTAGGGGCCTCTATGGTCATTGTGTGTAACTGCACTGTCACAAAACAGAGCACCTCACATGAGCGTGCATCTGTTGACATACAGAGGGAGGAGAAGCAAGCCAGCAGGACATCCCGAGAGACAAATAAACCATGTGGACTGATAAGGTACAGTCTGATCATGTTTCTTTTCAAATAAATCACTTTTCAAGCGTCAGCTGTCAGTTGTTAGCAACATGTACTGACAAGTCCAACAATTAAAGGGCCAAATCAGCTTCGGTCAGACATCCCTCCTCGTCTTTCAGCTCACGCCAGCGAGTGAACACCGGGCCGATGTTTATCCCTGTCCGGGCATTTAGCTTGTTACTCTCCCACTTTCTTTTCTTTCCATCTGCTCCGATAAAACTTTTCTTTTCTTCGGGTTTACTTTTCTGCTTCCGCCATGAAAACAACTCTACGTTTAGCTTTCTTCTTCTTATAGTTTACGGCAGACTAGACGCAACTAAGGCGTATTGCTGCCCTCCACAGGACTTTAGCGCTGATTAGTCAGTGCATAGTCAGTGCATATGTTTAGCTTCGCCTTGACTTCTGTCTTTTAAACTAATCGGGAAGGAGGGGGAAGTGATGTATGCCATAAAGCAGTCAAAGCAGTAAAAATTTTGTAGTTTTTTAGTGTGGAAGGGTTCCCACCATCCACCTCGAAGTTACATAGCGCCAGTGAAGGCGACACAGACCCCCTCAGACCATAACAGAGGTGTCATTCAACCTGTTGTACGGTGATGTACCATCACAATGACTCTAGAAATATTATACTAAGGTGGAAAAACTACATAGTGCTGCTTTAATAATCAATAAATGATTGGATGCGTGCTTAGCTGTGGCTGATTGTCCTCTCTGTATCTTATCTTCTCTGTATTAATCTAAAATAAAGGACTCTTCATTTGTACTGGACAATCAATACAAAAGGACTGATGTACACAGTCTGAACTTGTCACGTCTTAATATTAATGTACTTTCTGATCAAAATCATGATGATGGTGATAAAACAGCTGACACCAGAAGGCTAAACCACAGACACCTTCCTTTTGCATTTGCACCAGAATCTAACTGCAAGCAACACCCAGAAAAACACAGAAACGTAGCAGCTCACACATCTGCCTGCAGCTAATAACCACTGCATTTCATGTTTTGATGTTTTGATATGAAAATAACCATGTGTATCAGTGATGAGCCTGCTTTATGACCACATCAGGGGCTAAATTCTGCTCCCTGCATCTTCATCTCCTCTAAATAGAAAAAGCACTGAGACATTTTAACGGCCTCATCAAGCCATCACATCTATGAGCCTGACATGATAACCACATGAAGACCACAGCAGAATCAGTTTCCATCTGTCTTCACTGTGAGATGCACTCACGTTTCTCAGTAGAACTATCGGTTTTACTATCATATTTTTAAAGACCTTCAGACCACCATCACACTTTTAAACTGCATGCGCTTGCTGTAAACATTAAATTTATTACACTGTACAACCACACTAAGCTACTTTAAAGCTTGTCATTGGGCTTGACACGGGGAAATACAGGTATGACTCATGTTGTGTAATTTTTTAGTTGAATAATCACAATACTTGAAATATTTCTAACAGGTATTACAGTTATTAAGACAGAGATATTCTACATTTTCATCATATTAACAGGATGATTCAAGAGTCATGTCTTAAAATGTTAACTGTTGCTATTCTGTTTCCATATCTCATTCATGTTTTGTTCTCCAGCATATGATGGATTACAACTATTCAGCACCACTGGTTGCATATTCTGTTGCCCAAGTCTGACGATGGTTCTTGGAGGTCATTTTTATTCCTAGATCATTTTGGAAAGTTGTTCAGATACAAGTGGGCATGGCCTTTGTGGCATGGTTCACTTCAATGTATATATACTCCTCAAAAACAGTTTGGAAATGTTGTATAGGTTGATTATTCACCCCTTTAATACAACCAGTTGGTACAGTGTTTTATATGGCTGTAAAGCCTGATAAGTCGTCTTTACGAGGTACAACTTGGAAGGATTGCATTCAAGGAATGAGTCTCACAGCTAAAAATGTGGATAGCGCCTGGCACCTAATTGACAGCACTTGTGTGCAGGGGTCCTGAAACTTTGTTGAGCTTGTGAGCTCTGAGCACCAGCATGCCACATTTGTCCCTTCAGGATGAGGCCTATGCAATAAGGCAACTGGAATCTGGTATGCTGGTACTCAGAGCAGCAGTATTATTTGGTGTCGGGCACAATTTTCCAAACTGAGGACCAAGTTACCTAATATGAGCAATAACAGTAACACAAAACAGACTTATAAATGTATTAAATTATCACACATATATCGATCTATCTAGCTAACAATCTATTTATTGCTATCTAGCTATACAGGCAGTTTGTCCATGTAGAATTGTCATAGATATGTGACGTCATCAGCAGGCGCAGGCCAGCGGACACATCCGGTGCCTACAAAACCACGACTTTTCCACTTTGCCTCAGTCGAACTCAGATGAGCTCGGTCCCGGGAAGCCGGCGGTGTTTCTGGGTGTTGTTGATATTTGGCTTTGTCTTTGCATGGTAGAGTTTTAACTTCAAGATGTAGAGATGAACTGTGTTAACTAACTGGTTTTCTAAAGTGTTCCTGAGCCCAGGTGGTGATATCTTTTACAGAATGATGTTGGTTTTTAGTGGTCAAAGGTCACGGGCATTCAATGTTAGTTTTAGCCCTTGCCGCTTACATGCAGATTTCTTATGATTCGGATTTTTGATGACATTATGGACTGGAGATGATGAAATCCCTAAATCCTTTGCAACTTCACGTTGACAAACGTCCTTAAACAGTTGGGCGATTCGCTCACACAGTTGTTCACTAAGTGATGAACCTCGCTCCATCCTTGATTGGTAATGACTGAGGCTTTCAGGGATGCTCCATTTATCCTGCACCATGACACCCACCACTCTCCAGTTAACCTGTTCACCTGTAAAATGATCCAAACAGGTGTTTTTTTGAGCATTCCTCAACAATTCCAGTCTTCTGTTGCCCCCGTCTCAGATTTTTTGGAACTTGTTGCAGGCATCAAATTTTAAAATGAGTGAATTTTTGAAAAAAAAAAAAAAAACAATGAACTTTATCAGTTTGAACATTAAATGTCTCGTCTTTTTAGTGTATTCAGTTGAATATAGGTCAAAAAGGTTTAAAAGTCATTGTATTCTGTTTTTATTTACATTTAACATAACGTCCCAACTTGATTGAAATTGGGTTTTCACATTTTATTTTTATAAGATAAGATTCAAAGTGCTGATTTTTCTTGCACTTGAGTAAATCAAGTCACTTTAAAGAATAAATATTAGAAGATTTAAGTCTCTGTCTTGTGTGACAAAGAAGTCGCACCAGATTCTACACAAGCTGGTTTTCACACAGTTTAAAAATATACCCTGTCTCTTTAACGCCTCCTTGCAGGCGTATAAAAGCGATTACAGTCACACAGTCTGGTGCACAATGAGGAACTTTATCTTGGTATCATCTTCACTTCTCTGCAGCCTCTGTAAGTAGTCCTCACTCGCTCACCAACTATCTTTAAATCATGTAAAGTCTGAACTGGTGTCAGCTTTGGTGGTTACATTTCTGTCTATTTCAGTTTGGATCTTTGTCTCAGTGTCTGAGTCTCACTCTGTGGAGGTTCAGTCTGGTGAAGAGGTCACGCTGATGTGCTCCAACTATTCTACATCTCACTCTGTGATCACCTGGTTTAAAATCAACAGGAGCGAGCCTCGCTGTCTCTCCCACATGTTCCAGTCTGATAAACCTGCAACATTCTGCAGTGGATTTCAGAAGGGAAAATTTGAAATGACATCCAACAGCTCTGCCCTCTTTCTGAACATCAAACCCCTGGATTCATCTGATGCTGGGTTATATTTCTGTGGATATCTTATGGACAGAAAGCATGTGATGGTTGAAGCAACTTTTCTGGAGGTTCAAGGTAAATTTTAAGAAGTATTCATCATTTTTAGCTCCAAGTTATGTTAATTTATCTATTTTTAGACTAAGATTAGCACTTTATGTAATTTTTTCATGACTTATTTTTTATTGGAGAAAGAACTGCAAAATGACATCTCATTAAATATGCACGTCAACATTTCCAACAATTTTTAAACTTTTTATATCAAATAAATCTGAGAAACCTCCTCCCACACAAATCCTGGCAGTGGGATTAGCATACAGTGTTTTAATCATATAAGTACATTTGATATCAATACATTTTTCTCCAAATTTAAATTCTTTTAACACTCTCCAAAGATAAGGCCATTCAAGGCGATCAAACTTCTTTTCAGCATCAACAACATACCACAAGCCAGTGGAATTTTGTGAGTGGCATTTAATATGTGTCGGAGACAGTGAATATTATCCGAGGTAAGGCGCCCCTTGATAAAGCCAGTTTGGTCTGGGCTTATTATTCTCCCAACTACTGTTTCCAATCTACAGGCCAGGACCTTGGAAAATATCTCAAGATCTGCATTTATCAATGAGATTGGTTCATTCCCAGGGGTCCTTTCCTGGTTTTGGTATTACTGTGATTAGGGTTGTGTTTAGGTCTCTATGAAAACCACCCTGATCTATAGTATAGTTTAGTGTTTCTCACCATATTGGTCCTAAGATATCCCATAATGCTAAGTAGAGCTCTACCAGTATACCAGCTATCCCTGGGGTACGGCCCTTATTTGTGTCTTTCACTGTTTTTAGTAACTCTTCCAATGTCATAGGTGCATCTAAGGTTTTAATGTCCTCTAAAGTAATCGCAGGAAGATCTAACCTGTTAAAGAATCTGTCAAAATCCTCTTCAGAGGGAACTGAGTCACTGATATACAGTTCTTTAAAGTAATTCTTAAATGTGTAATTTATTTCTTCTGTTGAGGATACGACTCCACGTTTAGTACATCTAACTGCTGGTATCATCCTCTTCACCTCCTGTTGTTTTAATGCCAATGCCAGCAGATGCCTTGGTCTGCTGCCTTCTGCATAATATTTATGTTTAGTTATAAGGATCATATATTCTGCCCTATGTCTTCACAAATCGAGTAATTCAGCTTTAGTTTTGAGCTGGTTTTCTTTTGCAAAAGTGCATTTGTTTTTAAGCTCCCTCTCCAAATTATTGCATTGCCTTTCTAGGGTTATAATGTTTTGAAGGTGTTTTTTATGGTATCTGGAACACTATTTCTGTTCAAATGTCTAAATTCAGTCAGCTTTGGTCTCAGTTGTGTTAGAAACTCATCACTCTTTAGTAATGATGTGTTAAACGTCCACCTTGTAGATCTATTTTTGATATTCCTGTAAAAGAAAATAGAAATTATTGGGTTGTGGTCAGAGAGATGTCTGGGCAAGAATTCTACTAAGTTTACAGAATGTGGCAAGCTAGAGGATACAAGAATGTATTCTATGCGAGAGAAGGTTTTTTGTCTTGTGGAGGAGAATGTAGTCTTTGGTGGATGGATTATGTATTCTCCAGATATCCCTTAAATCTAAATCCGTCATTAAAAGATTTAATCCTTTTGAGGGAGACTCCTGAGAGCCAGATAAAGCTGAACTCGATTTATCAAGATGATTGTCTACAATAGCATTCATGTCTGAACCAATTTTAAGTTTGTAGCTATTTAATTTCAACAATTGTGAGGTGACTGAAGGAAAAAAAAATCCTCCTCAAAAATAGCTGGAGCATAAACACTCACAAATGCTCCTTTCTTGCCTTGTATTGATGTACAGCAAAAAGCTAGACGTCCCTTATTGTCTGAGCCAGTTTCTTCAATAGATAGATTAATGTTACGTCTCATTAATATCATAACTCCCTCGGTGCGAGTACCATCGCTTGATGTCACTATAGACTTACAATAGCAGTTTTGAACACTGGAAAAATCATTTGGTTTAAAGGGACAGTTCTGTTTTGTTGAAGTGGGGTTGTATGAGCTCCATATGGCCACTAAGTACATTAGATGCAGTAGAACGTTCTCTCCCCTCCCTCAGTAAGCCACAGTCTGTAAGAGTCTGTTACGCAGAACTAGCCGCAAACAGGGAAGTATTGTACCAAGTGCAAATGGAATTTTCTCCGCCTACAAGAATTCCCATCAAAAAATAATACCACAGTTTAAGAGTACGCTACCTAGAAATGTTTTTAAGTGCATTAACTTTTCGGAAATATAAAGTTTATCTGGAACTAACCAACTCGCGTTACGTATTCCTCCGCGCAGCACTGCTGCAAGCAATGCTAATACACAACAATAATGGCTGTGTGTGTGTGAGAGAGACAGAGACACACACACACACAAGTAGTCTGCAATGTTATGGTAAACAGCCTCCTCTACTCTGCTTGTTTGTCTCTGAAAGATCATTATTACTTACTTTGAGGATAAACTGTCATTAGGTCCTTCAGGTTTGGGATGTTTTTCCAGTTTATCTTTGGGAAATTGAAGAATGTCCAAAATACTCCGGGATTCAGAAGACCAGGAAAATCTGTTTGATGAGTGATGCAGACACCGTGAGAGTCACCAGTATCTGTGTCTCCATCTGCAGCAGCTCTTCTTCTGTGAACTCCGGTTCACACAGATATCCTCTTGGCTCCAAAGTGAATGGAACTTCATCATCGCTGTCATAATCACTCGTTTTTAATTTCCTACGTTGTCTCTTCCTCACACCACTAAGAGTCAGAACAAAAGAATTACAATACTTGATAAAAGTTACACGAGGCTACAACCAGAGTCTGAAGCCGCTAGCTTGTTATGTTTACATCAGCTGAGAGGGAGGCAGAGTGACTCACAGCTGGCTTGTGGCAGCGCTGCATGGAGGAATACGTGACATGAGTCAGTTAGTTCCAGATAAACTTTATATTTCCGAAAAAGTTAATGCACCTAAAAAACTTAAACTGTGGTATTATTATTTGATGGGAGTTCTTGTAGGCAGAGAAAATACCCTTTGTACTTGGTACAATACTTCCCTGTTTGCGGCTATATCTGCGTAACAGACTCTTACAGACTGTGGCTTACTGAGGGAGAGGAGAGAACGTTCTACTGCATCTAATGTACTGAGTGGCCATATGGAGCTCATACAACCCCACTTCAAAAATACTGAACTGTCCCTTTAAGGAGCGTTTCCTGTAACAGTGCTATGTCTATTCTCTATGTAAAAAATCAAGAACCTTTGAACGCTTATTATAGAGAATTCAGTCCTCTTAAATTAAAAGATACAATAGTGAAACTTTCCATTATATCTGTACAGTTATTGTTCTCCTGAATCCCTAGCGTTAAGTTGGTGGTGGAGCCCTGAGTTGCCGCCTTACGCCTCCTTCCCCCTTCCCTCCCCCCCTTAGCCCCCTTACCCTGTAGCATCTGTGAGTGTCACTTTGCAATGTCCGAACACTGAACGCCTAACTTTTCTCCTCCTATACTTACGGTAGCATAGAAAAAATACAATGGGGCTCACAAAAAACCTCCTCGGAAAGATAACAAAAAAGTCAAACTCTTAATCTGCCTTGCATAACACACAGGGCTCTGCCTTAGAAAATATAACAATAAACAATTTTCCACTTTCCTGAGGGAAAATACTAGATAAATGCATCGTAATATAGTCGTGACATCAACTTTGTCTCCGAAGAATGTAAACAAACATACAATAACGTAGTGTACAGAACAATGACCCAGAGCAACAACTTAAGACATTCACCAAAAACATTGTTATTCAGCCTCGTTCTCAGTCAAAAATCTAATAGTGGTATGCCAATTACCATTAATGTAAATGTATCTTATTTCCTTGTTCATGGTTTAACTGAACCATACCATCATTTTATATGTCCAGATACACATCTTATTCAACTCAGTATCTTTCTTTTTCACTGTTTTTCACGGTACGAGTTGACAGTTGACAATCACTGCTTGTTCGTAATAATGACAATGCATACATACAGCATGATGAAAGGAAAAGCTCCTTCTCATCTTGAGATGCGTCCTCAACTAGCATAAGGTTATTATTCTCTGTCAAACCTTCCAGCACCGATGATTTTAGTGCCTCTTTCGCCTCCTCTGCTGAATTAAATGATATCCATTGTCCCTTATAATTCACCCTTAGGATCGCCGGGTTAATGAGGAACGAGTCGATGCCCTTCTGTCGAAGTTTGGAGCGGATCTCCTTGTATCCCTGTCACTCCGGCATTGTGCCTACACTGTAGTCATCTAAGAACTGCAGATGAGCGCCGTCAGGGAGGGTAGCTTTAGTTAGATGGATTGCCAGTCAGTGTAACGCAGAAGCCTGAAAATCATGGCCCGCGGTCTCAAAGAGTTGTTTGAGAAGATCCAATGAGCTCTGTCGATTTCCAGGAGTTCTTCAGAGATGGGATCCAGATAGGCAGCATCTTTTGTAGGTAACCCACTGTATCATCGCCCTCTGTGCCTATCGATAAGTTAACCAGCCGCACATTGTTGCTTCTGGACCTGTCCTCCAAGTCATTTAGCTTCCTCTGGAACTTGGTCAAGTCCATGAGGCAAGAGCTGGTTTCTTTCTCATTCTTACGCAGGCAAGCTTGTATGGCCTCTATCTTGCTGAAGACCGGGCCAAACTTTTTAGCATGAATTTCGGATTGTTCTTTTAAAGACCATAAAATGTTGCCATTTTTAACCATATGCTTCTCTATTCGGTCAAGGGCTTTTTGGAGGGAGTCCTTTAGCATGTGGGCCACCGTTTCTTGAAAACATGTAGTTCCTCCTCCATATATTCAGGATCAAATAGGTGGTGGCCTTTGTCAGTCCCGATGGAATCATCCTCATCCTGTCTTACAAAGTCGGCAATAATCCTTCATTCCAAGTTTTCAGTGGACGAGGAAGATTTTCCGTGCAGAGGTAGAATGTGTTATTAGCCTGCTGTGGAGTGTTCTGTTTTTTCATTTTTTTCTTTTTTCTAAGCCTGCAGTCTGCTCTACATCTCAGCCCCAGTTTTGATCATCTTTAAAGCTAACATGTTTTACTCCTTTTCAACATGCTCACACTGATCATAGACATTCACAGGACATATTCCTGCAGATCCTTGTTTAAAAAAATCCTCTCAGATATGAATTTCTGGTATGCATATAAACCCTTGAGTTTTAGCCCTGCTCAGAACAGGCCGTTTTAAATCCTTCTGTGTCCAAGTGTGTTTGATCATGCTCACTCAAGAAGTGAATGTGGCTGTAGCTTTCCAGTGCTGTGCTCCAATGTTTACATACTTAAACATGCAGCTTTTACTGGTGCCCCCTGTGGGCTGAACAAACACCTGGCCAATGGAGCACCTCTCAAGAGTCATTTTCCTTTGGAGAAGTTTTTTCAAATAAACTGGGGAATTTTTTTTCCCATTATAGATTTTTTTTTTTTGACAGGCCAAGGGCGCATCTTTACGTATAGACCATCAAAAAGTGTATTTTGAATAAAGTGCTACCTTTAAGTTGTGTGGCTCAGATTATGTGTTCCTGTCTTGTTTCAAGTCCATTTAAACATGAATTACACTAAACACAAAAACAGTTTATTTATACGCTTACATATCAAACTTTTGTTGTAGATGTGAAGTGTGGACTGACTACGCTGTTGAGCATCGTCTGTGCTGGTTTGACTGTTTTCTTCATATCAGTCATCACTTGTTTGGCTGTTAGACTCATCAAGTTTCAGAGAGGTAACTGGGCTGATTATTGCTGAATTTCACATCCCCTTTCAAAAATAAAACTATGACTCACAACAGCTTTCTACAGAGTTGACCTCTCATATTGTTTCTGTCATGCAGCTCGTATTGAAGAGCAGAATCCACAGCAAGGCCAGGTAAAGCCTGTCACATATACTTTTTTAACTGCTTATTCAGGTCCAGTGTTGGTAACTAGCTGCCATCCACCTCATTAAAATGTTGCCTGCCAGTCATTTCCAAAAATCAACAAATTGTGAATAAAAATGACAGAATCCACCAAATCTGACCCAACCTGAGGCACCAAAACAATGGCATTCTCAAACTCTGATATGCAATAGAGGGAAGGCGTCATAATCTAGGTTGTTGGTTTATGTTTTGTTTTTTGCAGGTAGTTGAAGACCTTACTTTGTTATAATTGTTTTTCTAAATTTCTTTTGTAAAGCATTAGAATAAAGTATTAAGCTAAGTTATTACTATATTTGGAAAACAGTGGAGATAAAATATTTCTACTTTCAGATTTCAGATTTCACATTCATTGTTCAGGTACATTAAATAAGATTAAATTGGCTTTAACTCTGTAACTAAACAGTTTTTAATTCCTTGTCAGGTTCATTTAAATATCACAGATTTTCACTAATTTGCCCATGCGCCTCCAGTTTTATTTTTCTAATCAGCAATGCAAGTAAATAACTTCAAATAACATTTTAATCAAGAAATGGGAACATGCTTTACTATTTATTTTGCTATTTTGAAAAGCAATGAATATGAAAATTAATGGATAACAATAATGAATATATCTAAATATTATTTTGATGAAAGATCTTCTACTGACTCGTGTGTTAACCACTTAAAAATGATTTTTGTCAGTTCCAATACTGTTAATTCAGAGCAGCTGCGGCATGAACTTTACACTGGGAGGTGGTCTAATAAAACTGTTATGCACTGTATATTTTTTGCGGTTGAGAGCATCTGACAGTTTATGACAATGTGGTTCTCAGACAGGAATTAAACAGCATCATGTGACCCTACTGAAAACCAAAGTTGTCTGTCCCGGCTTTAGATGTTGTTACATCAGGTCTTTAAACATCAATAATATTTTTACTGCTGTGATTTAAGTGCGATTGTAATGTTTTTACTTACAGAGTCCGGACTCAGATGAGGTGAACAACACCACTGTGACTTCCAGTCCAAAAGCAGAGAGGAACCTCACACCTGCCTTGGACTGAAAGGTGGAGACAAATTCTTCATTTTGATCAACCAGATTGACTCACGAAGCATCTGGAACTGCAATAAAAACAGGAACTGATGCCATAGTATTATTATTAAAAGCACCACTGTGACCATCATTTTAACTTTTTTGTCTTGAAGTTACAGCCATATATGAGACTCCAACATCTTTCTGACCACACAAGCAATTTGTGGCAGACCTCAAGCTCGATTCTGCCTGTTTTCCCCCAGTTTTGTAAATGCAACCAAAATTATCTCATTCAAGATCATATCAACAATAAGGCTGCTGTGCTGAGGATACACTATTGTATCTATCAATCGAACCACCTAACTGCAAGAAGTTGTTCACATGATGTAAAGTCTGTTTTGGGCTTTACTGATTTCAGTTCTGATCCCTGTTAACCCTGCAAATTCCTGTTCTTATTTAATCTTTATTGAGACTCCAAACAAATGATCAAATATATATATTTAAAGATCGAAATTAGGCCTGCTCTGAGGGCTGTCTATATTTGACTACAACGAAAGTTTGATAGGTCGACAACTTTTTACAGTGGAATAAAACAGACAGGATCATCAGTTTGGTTCAACACTGAGGCCTGTTTATGATCAGTGCTCTATTTGGGTTAGATCAGAAATTAAGCCTTGACAGAGGTCATAGACAAAAAGTTGTCTCCAAATCAATGCCTGCGTCTTTTATATAGACACATTCAAATAAAGAAAAGACTGTGTGTTCCCTGACTCTATTATTTCTCAAGAAAGCAAATATTGACAGTGTTGTCAGGGAAGTTTAGGATGTGCCTGTTACTGTGGTTGGTAAATCAATCATCTGTGTAAAATTTGTAGAGAAGGCGACAGTCAGCAACTGTGGATACGCTCCCATTTTTGTTGTTTCAGTGTCTTGCCTCACTCCTGAGTCCATGACAAGCAGAAAGACACCAACTGTGTGTGCAGTAACAATGAAGAGACAGGCAGAGCTCGCCCACCACTAATTAGCTTAGCTCAAGCTACGAGTCAATGAGTAGTGTTAGCCTGTCTCTGTCTACAGTCATCAGATAAACTCTTCAGCAACTCTGAGTCCTGTGTGCTGGTTGTGATTGGATTTTTTTTTTTACCACGTTATGTTACATTATCCATTTTAAGCCTAAGATCTTAATGTAATGAAATACATACAAAACTAGAAAGCACTCGGAGAGCACCAACCTCTGCCAACATAGGTCACATATTGCCACATCTATAATCAATAGTTCCATGATAAAGTTACCATCATAATATGATTCCTTGACCCTGAAAACCCACACTTAGCACTCAGAATCATGTTGACATCATTATTAGTTACATATTTATTGAGCAAAATGATTGCTCACCAATGGTGGTTATCTGGATCACCACCAAAATCTAATTATTTTTAAGTTGGACCATTTCCAACTTCTCCTGAAAATTTCAGCAAAATCCATTCAGAAGTTTTGGCGTAACCCTGCTAATTAACAGACATACAAACATGCGCCGGCAAAAACATAACCTGATTGGCGGAAGGAACTAAACCTCAGGGCGCATGCACAAACCACCGCAGACGTGCTTGTAAGCACGTCAACAAAACAAAGCCTCTGTTTACAAATAGTTGAAGTTTACTTTTTATATACTATATTTTATATACTGAAGAATAGTCTTGTGAACTTGGCTCATACTGAAAAGTATGAAGAACAGTCTAAGAATAAGTACATTAATACTTAGACTTACACTTAAACTTTAACACTAAAACTTATACTTGTACTTTAGTATACTTTTTACTTCTGCCACAAAGTACTAATACTTAGTATATCTTGATCCAGGTACAGAATAAGGTCAAGTCATTGTGCTTACATTTAATTTAGCAGAATAAAAATGTTTTTCACTGCATACATTTGCTTTGAGGTATTACCCCTGTTGTAAACTTGCATGATCAAGATCATATAGGGCTGGAGTTTAAAAGCTTACAGTAAAGAGTATGTGTACTCAACTGCATTACCTTTATGTACCTTAAAAAACATAAACAGAGAAACAATTGACTTGACTTTATTGATCAAGTTCTAGTCTCTTTCATAAGTGTTTGGCAGTGGGGTTATATACACAGCGTCATCTGTTTCAACAACAACACATTTTGTTTTAATCATATCAGACTAGACAGAATTAACAGTTTGTTTTTTAACCTCATATATGAAAGTATTTTGTACACTGATTTGTGAATCTTTACATACCGGCCCGTCTGATTTAGTGAGTACCTCAACTAAAACACAAAAGAGTTTGGTACATGGAAAAAAAGCAGAAATTTGATGTGAACACATTTGTTTAAACATAACCATGTCATTAATTAAAAAAATGTACCATCTTTCAAGCATAAAGCACTCCTGTATCTCTTCTTCAGTCTGTCATAGTTTTGACTGTGAAACAGAACTTTGTTTTGTCTGTGCATGAAGGGGAATTACAAGAAAGTAAAGTTTACAAGTATACTTAAAGTATAACACGTAAACTAGTAAAATTGCAAGAAAAAAAAGTATTTTTTAATTCCTAAAAGTATACCTAGAGTATACTTCAATAAAATAAATGTGGATTAGAAGTATTTAACTAGTACAATGGCAGGATCTTAAAAGTGTACTTTTGGAAACTTAAAACGATCTCATCAAGGACACTTAAAGTATATTTTTGTGAACTTAAAACTTCCAATTTAGTCCAAAGTAGAAATAAATTAGTACATTACTTTCTAGTGCACTGCAAGTACATGGTCCATAGTATACTTGCTAAACTTACACTTACACTCAAGCATACTTAAAAAATAATGAACTTCAAGTATATTACTTTTTGCTAAGGGTAGATAGATATACAGCGGGGTTCCTGATAGGACAAAAGCTTTATAGACTGAGCATTCATCCATTTGTAGTACCTAATTTAATCCAGCAGAGGGCACTGATCTCCCATCAGAGATGATAAAGTCGCTCAGTTTGTGGGCGAAAGGGGATCAACAACATGCTCTCACAGCAGGTGAAGAAGTGATGGATGCAGTCTGCTGGTTTGTGGTGGATAAATATAGAAAAATAATCTCAAACATATTGTAACAAACTCCACTGTGCAAAAACACCTTGTCAGTTGCAGGCTGGGGCAAAGCACGTCCACTGTAAGTCTGGAAATTTGGGGGAAAGGACCTGTTATTTTTGGTTGAAGTCAAAAAGCAGGCTGAATCCCCCTCTCACCACTTTTCTACAGCTTACCTCCAAGCAGGACAGCTGAAGCTGGTGGCCATGAGTACCAGAGGAGGGCACTTAAGGGTCTGGGTTTTCTTAACATCACTTCCTGGCAGGTCTCTGTACTAGTTTACTGGTCAGGCTCTGTAGCACTCGGTACTGAGAAAAAATATTTACACAGCCTCAAAGCGTAGGTCTCAGATTGTTGTGTCCTCTCTGCATTTTGCACATGATGATGTTCTGTTGGTCTCTCAAGCCTGGGACCTCGGGTTGAGTTGAGTTGACTCCATAGAAGCAGGAACGTCCTGAATGGCCCACCAACCTGACCTACAGGTGTTTGAGATGAGTAATCAACCTGTGTGAGACCCTGCCCTCCAACCAATCAGGTCTCTGATCACAGACTCCTGTGAGCTGACAGAGAGAGGGGAGGAGGTGGAGTACAGACAACAAAACTGAGTTTCTCTATAATCACTGTTTCATAGGAGCTTTACAGAAGTCACCCCACACCAAAGACTAATCAAAATGCAGTTTTAAAGACATTTTTACACATTAAAACAATAAGTATACTTACTGCTTGTGATAACATTTTATTTTGCATTTGCAACTTAATTTTTAAGGACCCGTACTGCCCCACATACCATCAAGACTGCATAAAATATGAAGTCTGAAACAGCCAGACATGCTAAATATGATCTAGAATCAGATTTGCTGAACAATAAAGATATCCTCAGCTTCTGGAAATTCACATTTTTATATATTTCTTCCTGCATTTGTGGTTGCAGCTTTGTTGACTGAGTCTAGCACATATGTTTCACTTCTTTATGCTCCTACGTAGGACACACTTGGCTGCTTACATGAGCTTTCATGGCAAATGACCGGTCCTGAATCTGATTTAATTCCTGTAACAAGTCACCTGAACCTGAAGCAACCCTGAGGCAGACATGACTTGTGTGGGCAGGGGCATGACGCCCATTGGAGTTTTGATTGGCCACCCCATGTGCCAATCCAGAGCTCTACACTGTGATTGGATTCATGTAAAAGTCAGTTTGGACTGTGCAGCAAGTGTACCTCTCTTTTTGCATTGATTTTTTTAACAGGAAAAGTTTTAATAAGTTTTAACTTGAAAATTTAACTCTTTGAGTCTTAAAATAATTATGTATGAGTTGCCACAAGGGGTTTTTTTTTATCTTTTTTAGATAGAAAAGGGTAAGCCTGGCAATGTTCTGATTTAACTGGTTTTCCTTTTTTTTCTTTGAGGCAATTTGAAAAAGATTATTTCCTCAACTTTAACTACTTGCTCATTTTGTAAGTATTTTCGTGTTCTGTGTAAACAAACATAGGTACTGCTGATTAACAAATTACAGCCTACCTTCTATTTCTTCGGGAGACTCAATTTAGTTTTGTGAACTATTCTGATAGGATTAAGGGCAAAATTTAATATATAGTTTCTGTCACTTGCAGTTTTTTTCTTCTGAGAGGAAATGTTTTTATTAACAAATACTGTAGGAAATATCTGGAATTTTATTATTAGGTCATATCTCACAGCCCTATAATGGTAACTTACAAACATGCAAGTTTTATGTCTGTGTCCTCTGGTTTTAATTTTGTTTCCCAAAAATGTGAATTTTTTCAGTATGCAAGTGTTTCATGTTGCTCCCCAGCCACCGTAGGTTTATGGAGGACAAACTTCCCATTCAAAGGTGACCGAGACACTTTGTTACAAACAGTAAAACAGTGCTGATGAAGGCTAGTGAAGGACCCACGGTTAATGTTTGAGTATTTTATTTGTGACATTCAATTTTCAGTTTGATCAAAAAAGTCAAACAGTGAAAAGTCAATGACTGCAGCCTTTTCTGTCGTCTGTTCCTGTTTCCTATTTCACAGATTCAGAAAAATGTCTGACTCATCAAGTGAAGAGTCTGGTTTTCTCTCAGATCCTTACACCTCTGCACTTCCCCTGTACTAAGCTGCTCCTTCACTTTTTTATAAGCTAAACCGATCTTTAAGTCCTGGACTTCGACCACATGAGACTAAGATCAGTTTCTAATGACAAAAAAAGAGGTTCACATTTACAACTAAGGATGTGTAAGCACTAAATTTAAAAAGGTTCACACATACTGTTCCTGACAAAACTCTGAAGTCATATCAGCCACAATACTTCCCTTTTGAGTTCTCTGTGAGCAGCAGCTTCTTCATCTGTAAACCCAGAAGCCCTCAACTTACCTTCAACTCTGGAGGTCTCCGGCAGGTTCTGATGTCATGACCAGAGGGTTAACTACACCCTGTAACGAACGTGGTGGAGCACCGCATTGGGATTTACGACTTTATTGAACAAGTTCTGAAAGAGTTGGCAAGTTTAACTTCTGCCTCTGATGAGGGAAGTTTTACAGGAGCGCTGGTGAACAGTGGATATGACTTTTATTGGCGACGATTTCAAAAGTTGATTTAGCAGGATTAATCATTCGTTTACGCTCAATTCTGTCACAAAGGGGGGGGTGAAAGAAATGAAACATGAGAGCAGTTTTTATCATTTCAAGTTGTTATACTTCCGTTTGTGTTGAGCAGTGCATGACTGAGAAAATGTGAACATCACTGCACAACTGATTACTTTATGTGAACGTTTTACGGTCCTGCTAGTGCCAACAGCTACTTCCTTCATTACTCAAACCCTCTCGTCATAAATTTTTACAGCAACGATCCATGGTTGTTCAGTTTACGAAGACAAAGCCTTACATTATTGAATCAACGTGCAGAGTAGATTTATTACCAAACAATTCAGTTAATTTTACAGTCACAAATACCGCCTAGTAACTGCTGCTGAAGTTCAGCTTCCTATGATCACACATCATGAGAACACTAATTCAAAATTAAAAATACAAATAAAAAAGGAAACGCCTAACTCAAACGTCAAGCATTTAAAATACTACAGCACAATAATTAACTAAAAACAAGCAGGGGGGAATAATACGAGAGTAAAAACTGTCCAAAATGATAACAACAAAAATCAGACAGGAACGCCGGCGTTTCACTTCATCCTTTGAGCGTCGCAGGGGAACAAAACGCGCTCAGCCACAGACAGGAAGAGGATTTTGTCACGTGCATCAGGAGGCGGCGAGCGGCGACGCAGTTGTAGACAACGGTCCTGAAAAAAGAAAGCAAATGACACAAATGACCTGCCTGTAACTATTCAAATAAAACACGTTTTCCCATCTATGAGGTCACTTTGGTTCGAGTTTGGTATCTTGAGTTTCATTTTTTAGTCAAAGAACTCAGACTGTTGTTGTTTTCTTCGTCGTTATGTGCCGCTTCATATGTACAGCAGCTAAGATTCCTCTTTAAGAGGAGAAGTGCATTTGAAACAGACTTACGGATCTTATTTCAGACTTTGTTCTCCCTGAAACATCTTAAGAGTGTAAGTCATAAGCTGCCTCTGCCTTCACAGGGACGCAGGAGAGTTTCAGCAAAGATATGAGAACCAGTCTATCTCAGGCCTCGTCTCACCTTCACATGTAAGGGCCGTGCTTAATAAGCGTAGCGTGCTGGCGGTGGCGGAGGCAGACGATCTGCGTAGAGGTCCCTACCACGTGGACCTCCATAACCTGGGACTCTGGAAACGGGTGAGAGTCGGGAGCGCTCGTAGGAGTAGCCATTACTGGCCGGGGGCATCGGCGCATTGGGCACTCTCCTAAGAGGGCTCCGATCTCGGGCATAGTACGAGGACGGAGGAGGCGGGAGAGGCCGACGGTCGTATGGGTCAAGCGACGGGGTCATGAGACGGTCTCGGACGACGGCTGAGGGAGGCGGGGGAGGTGGCGGGGCGCCAGGACGCTGGTCTTCGTATGTGGGCATGCCATACGGACGGGCTCTGTACTTCTCGTAGTAATCTACCACGCCGTATCTGTCCCTCTCTCCATCGTAGGGACGGTCGGGATAAACAGCTCGCCTAGGGGGAGGGGGTGGCAGAGGGGGAGCAGGGTAGCCTGGAGGCATGTGGCCCATGCGGCCCCTCATGTAGGGAGGAGGAGGCTCGGGCCTCTCCCCGGGATAGCGTGGAGGCCAATAGCCACCCCTGTCTGGAGGAGGAGGGGGATAGTCGTCCCTTTCATCATACTTGGGGCGGCTCTTGGATATTTGGACATGGATGCGTTTGCCTGGGAACGAGAACATTTCGAGAACACAGAATTAGATATCACATAAGACGACTCTTCAAACAGAAATCCTCACTCTCAGCAGTTCTTACCCTGAAATTCAGTGTTGTCCAGGCCCTTGATGGCATCCATGGCCTCATCAGAGTTTGACATGTGGACAAAAGCAAAATTCTTGACGACAGCGCACTCGGTGACTGTGCCGTACTCTTCAAAGAGAGCGCGGAGCTCGTCGTCGGCTCCCTTCTCCACGTTAGCGATGTGGAGCTTGACTGAGCCCTGGTTCTTCCCATGACTGGCCTCAACGTTGATTGGTGTGCCATGGAGCTTGTAGAGGTGCAGGCTCTTTATGGCTTTAGTCGCAGCCTTCCGGTCGTCCATGTGGACAAAGGCGTAGTTTTTGATGATGGCACATTCGGTGACTGTGCCGTACTGTGTGAAGAGGGCCTTGATTTCATCCTGGTCTGCCTCATTAGGCAGGTTTCCCACAAAAATCTTCACCATGGTTGGAGACCTGTCATGGAGCAGAGGGAGAGAAAACAAGACATTTAGGAACTAAAACAATGGCAGTGAAGAATAAGTCATTATTGATAACTCTGTACAAAGTTTTTGATTAGACATTGTAAAAAAAATAGTACTAACGCAGTAGCATGCATGCCAGGTCAGTAGTTGGCAATGTTAGTTTGCAGTGTCCTTGGCGAATATAACAAACGCGTCTTCATTGGACAGAGTATTGGCGCAGCAAATCAACTTTTTGTTGGAGGGGCGATAACAAACTGAGCACAGTTAGCAGCACATTTTGCTCAGAAGCTTTTTACAGCTGCTGCTTTTGTTGTTGTTCCCAGGTGCGTGCAACCTTTATCTGAGGGAGTACTGTGCATGGGCCCGGCCTCCCCGTTTTCCCTCAAAATGAGGATTCCCGTTTACACAGAGACGAAAACATTTGACAACTTTTCACTCGGACCCGTGTTTCACATGTTTGAGGATTCAGGCACTCCAGGCACCATTCTCGTGTAAACGGAAGGCGCAAACGCGACAAAAACTCTCCCTTTTCGTTGTGGTGTAAACAGGCCCTTATTGCACTGTAAAATCAGTCTTTAAAATGACTTTTTAATTTGCAACACATTCATCTGAGGAGCATCATCGTCCTGTTCTCAATTTTCCTGAGGGGGGTTTTCCCAAAGGGATTAATAAAGTACTATCTAATCTAATCTTATGGTCAAAGAAATTCAAACTTTAAGACACATACATTTAGGCCTGTTGTCATTGTTTTATCTGATGTGATTATGACGACCACAGACTCACTGAAAGTCAGTCGTTACCAGCTAAACTGAAACTTCAGCAGAGACCTGGGGAGGGTAAAAAACATAAGTGCCTACTCAAGATTATTTCTGTTACACTGGATTATATTTAAAGGACAGGAATTTTTTTGCCTACCTGCCTCTGTGGCAGGTGGAACTATAAATGCAGCAGACACCTTATTAAGGAAGTTATGTTTTTGCCTGCGTTTGTTTGTTGTTTGTTAGCAAGATTATACAAAAACTGCTACACGGATTTCCCTGAAATTTTCAGGACATGCTGGTAACGGCCCAACTTAAAAATGATAGATTGGTGGTGTTCCAGATAACCCCCATTTGTAAACAACCATTTTTGCATAATAGCTAACTAATTATGGTATCAACACGATTCTGAGTGCTAGGTTTGGGTTTTCAGGTTCAAGGAATCATATTATGATGGTAACTTTATCATGGAACTATTGCTTAGAGATGTAACAGCAATATGTGAGCTACCTTGGTGGAGGTTTGCGCTCTCCAAGTGCTTTCTAGTTTTGACTTATTTTTTTAGCAGCCACTTTCTATTGATGGTAAGCATACAATAATGATGTGTTGCAGTTGGAATGCAATATATTGGACATTAGCTTGTGTCTGATATGCAAAATTTTTAAACTTATAACTGCATATACAGATATTTTTTGTCAAGAGTAAAAAGCCTCCACTGTACTAAAACTGATTTTTTCTTTTATGGTGACAGTCTACTTGAGATAGAAACTGTTTTGAAGCAAGACAAACAACATTTTATTCTCCATTAAATTAAATTCTTGATTTGTAGGACCAAAAAACTGCTTTTAGGAGTGTAAGAAAATATCACTGGTATCTTGCAATACTTCTAAGCTCATTTCTGTAATCAATATTTTTCAACACAATATTGAATATCTTAATTTTCAAAGAATGAGATATTCTGAGCACTTATTCTGTGATTAAGTGCAGCCTCCAGCCGCTCTTTCCAACAGACATGAAACCATTCAACTCTCTAACTATGTCAAATTTGTTGTTATTATTATTTCTGTCACTGGGACCGACAAATAAGCTTATCCAGGCTGCAAGAAACAAGCTTCATATAAAAATCACTGATGAAAAACTGGATTTTTTCATGCATACAACAGTTCGAACTCTATCCAAAATGCCATGTATTGCCCTGCTTATTATATTGCAAAATATCAATACATATTTTTATCATTACGACTGTATATGCACCACAATCGCTACATTTTTGCCCATTCACACCCACATTAGTTGTAAAATTAACATAGATGATTATCTCAATTTCTATAGTCCACTTTTTAGGCTATTATCTTCCAATGCCAACATTGGTCTGAAAATACTGTGCATCCCTTTAAACCGCTGTATAAGGAACTAAAAATTCCAGGTTACACATAACTTTGTGAGGGTAAGTATTGATAATCTACAACACAAATATGTTTTAGTTATGTCTATTTTTATTTTGAGAATGATTGGAGTCGCTGTTAAAGCCGTGGCCTCACAGGCTAATTCAGATGCAACTACACCATGGCTACAAGCCAAGAAACTTTTGTTTATGGGCATTTTATATGCAAAAGAGGTGATAGAGTTCAAGGTGGCTTCACCTCTGTCACGAAAATGGTCTGTGTTCCCAAAATATTTGCCCAGGTTTCTGTAGAGACAGACACCTGTTGGTCTTTGAAGGGCCAGGGGGAATACCAGAGTATTGAAATAGTAAACAAACAACATAGGAGTGATATATGGTGCATAAAGGGAACAGAAGTCATCCAGAGGTCAGACACAAGATGTGCACTTTGTAGTATAGTAATCTGAGCCTGGCCCTGATCAAGAAGCAAACATGGGGGAACAGAAAAGAAGGAGATGCAGCTTCTGCCCTGCAAATAAAAGAGTGTAAAACAGGGACAACCTGCTGCAAAATGGGGGAAACACATGGGCAAGATCCGCACACAGAAAGTGTCCCACCTATGCTTTGAATGCAGAGACGAGTTCACAACAAGCACTTTATATCTTATAATATAGCAGTGAAGACAGTGTTCAGTGGTTATACTATTAACTCTACATATTCCAGTATGTTCACATAATTTACAAGGTCAGTATGATTTATTCAAATCATTATGGCTTTTACATTTTAATGTCTTACATATATTATCTGATCTTATAATGTGCATGGTGTAAAACTTAGAAAAAACACTTTCCCTTCTCTTTGAAACATTTATGAAGGATTAGTCACTTTTTTAGTGGCATAGGCTTTTTAAACATTCTGGCTAGGTTTGTGGTGGAAACACTTGCTACAAAGGAATTCTTGATCCGGCCCATACTGTGAGGGCGCAGAATATGATCAGTACATTTGGGTTAAGTGTGTATAGCTCTCAGCTGATCGTGATTTCTGTCACAAATCTTTTCCTAGGTAGGAGTTTGGTATTATTTCATGCAAAGACGCACTCGGCTGGGTTAATTTCGCCTTCAGTGTTTGGTGTAACCAGGACAACGGGCGCCCTCGGCCTGCGGTCATCAGTAAACATGGTCACTAATCACAGCGTAACACTGTGGGCCCATTCATTGTAAAATGGCTGACACCGGGGTTATGAACGTCGACGACGCCAACCATAAAGACATTTACCAGGAAACAGTGAAATTTAACTGCTAAATTTCTTTACGCGAGCGTCTAAAACGACAGTTTTAATGTGATTGACCCATAAGAATTCTATACAATACTGCAAGTGAATGCTAATGCTAACCACGGTCGTTAGCTGCGGTTGGCTTGATAGTGAAGCTGTTACACAAAGCAAAGACATCTTAACTAGCGCGCGAGCTCAAACCGTGAGTTGGGGATTATGCGTTAAGTATCAAGTCACAGTTAGGTTCTCTTATATTCCGATAAATGTGTAGTTTTTGTTCATATTTGAGTTTACCTTTTCGCCGGGTAGCGTCAGCAGTTTCAGAGATCCTCGAGCCTTCCTTCTGTCGCGTGCACTTCCGCTCAGAATATTCGTGAAGCCTGCCCCCGAGTTCTTCTTCGTCTGAGATTCTGTCGGCAGAACAACTGCAGCGCCCCCTGCTGGCTTTTCAAGATTAAAGGCCAATATCTTTAACCCTCTGTGGTCCCGTGTCGCCCTCGCTGCCCTACAAAGGCGAAGTTCAGTATCTGCAGTTTTTCGATTTTTTTTGCACTAATCAAAAGTGCAATATCTGCTCTTCAGTCTCTTAAAGTTTCAAAGTTTCATTTATTACTTTGCAGTAACTGCAAAAATGCACTGTAAAACCAAGGCAAACTGCAGTAACTGCACTTACTGCAGTTTGCCTTGGTTTCACCATGAAGAATAGCAGATCCTGCAGCCTTGGTGAGGACCAAATTTGGGCCGTCCCCACTCAGACTCGAGTTAAAAGTTAACCTGTTGCTGTAGAACATTTACATTATAGTGTTCGTTTGTTGATTTGCTCTGCATTTTATGTGTTTGAACCCAATGTAGAATGTTGTTATAATGTCTGATGGTCTGATTTTATGTTTTATTTTGTGTTGGTGTGAAGTCACACATGAAATGCTTGAGAAATAAACACTGTTCTGATAACAAAAAAAAAAATACATTCATCGATAACTCGATCATTCTGTTGTTGCTTTTTAACATCATTAAGGAGGAGATAATTACACATTCGGTGTTGGCGGTAGCGACGTGCAGTGAAAACTAATATATCAATATTGAAAGTTAAGATGCCAAATATTAGGCTATTTTGAAAAAAACTAAGTGAAATGGCCTTCGGTACTGCACATACTGCAGTACGTCATTGTATGGTCCTGTAATTATACTGCAGTAAAACAAAGGTAAAGTGCAGTATGTCCTATAAAACTGTCAAATTTAGCATGAATGTCAATATACAATATGCATTAAATTCCCTTCCCCCCATCTAATAAATCAAATACTTAAATATGATTTCACACTTACACTTGGTGAAAAGAAAAACACAAAAAGCTGTTTTTCTCCATTTGGCATTGTTGCAGATACTGCACTTTGCCTTTGTAGGACAGCTCAGGAACAAGCCCATTTTTAGCCTGTTACATCTCCACAGTTCATGACTTTGATTGATGCAATATTTTAAAAAGGAGGGAAGACTCTAAGGAACCAACAAAAATGGCTAAATTTGTCACACAACTCTCAAGAAACCATATTGTAACCCTTTTTGGCAGACTGTATCCAATATGTCAGGTTTACAATATTTAACAGCATATACAATTGAGGAGGTCCAAATAGATTCTGAATATTGCTGTAACTCAAAAGAAACAGTTTATATAATGTCTTTAGGAGTGTATTTACATTCATGGATATGAAATTTAGCTAAAATAATAAGCAAGTTAATTATGTACTATTCATTCTTTTTAGAACCGCTTAAATTGAAGATTCCAAATAACACATCAATATACATAAGAGCAAAGCTGTTCAGGATATGAGATTGTACATAACAAATTAAGTCTTTCCAATATGGCACTGTAGAGGGGCATTTCCAAAATAGATGAACAGTAGTTTCATTTTCCTGATTACAAAAAGAACAACTACAGTCTATGTCTTTATGAAGGGATTTTTTGTCAGACTTTTTTGCAATTTTGCTCCACAAAAAGCATCTAAAAATGTAATTTCCAGTCCATTTCCATCTGTAAAATTTACATTCACACTTAAAGGCGAGTAGACCTTAAACTTTGAAAGTTTAAAACAGCTTATTAAATAAGTATATAATGAAAACCTCTTAAAATTCAGTTGTTGCCCTAAGGCAACATCATACCATTATGGAAAATTGCATATGTTACCTTGATTATGGAAACTTAATAGTACTGTGTTTAGAAGTATAAAATGTTCAAAAGAATACCATTCATCACAATTTTGTTTTATTCTTCATAATTTAACAAAACTAAATTAGATATTGGTTGCAGAAAAGTAAAGTGTAGGGTGTTACTACTCTGCAGGCCCTACTTCACCAGTACCAGCACCACCTCTGCATCAGGACAACACTGACCATTGGACTATTTGGGGGGAGAAAAAGGGGTCAGTGAAAATGCCCTGGATGTAAGGGTGTAGTGAAGTGTTGCACAGGTAGGCAACCTTTGCTCCACCAAAGAAAAAAAAGTCTCATAGAGCACCATAAGCACTGAGCAACATCACCACAGGAGACTGCATTTCAATTAGTTCTTTCATATATACAGTATATTAAAAAAACTCTTCTCTCACCCACTCCCCTCTCCCCGGTAGGGTGGGTGGCTGTTCATCCTCTTCAGCTCGGGTCCTCTACCAGAGGCCTGGGAGCTTCAGGGTCCTGCGCAGTATCTTTGCTGTTCCTAGGACTGCACTCTTCTGGAGTGAGATGTCTGATGTTTCTCCAGGGATCTGTTGGAGCCACTTCTCCAGTGTGGGGGTCACTGCCCCGAGTGCCCCGATGACCACAGGCACTACTGTTGCCTTCACCTTCCAGACTTTCTCTAGCTCTTCTTTGAGCCCTTGGTATTTCTCTAGTTTCTCATGCTCCTTCTTCTTGATGTTGCTATCCCTTGGGATGGCTACATCAATCACAACAGCTTTCCTCTGCTGCCTAGCCATGATTACAATGTCCCCCACATATATATATATATATATATATATATATATATATATATATATATATATATATAGATATATATATATATATAGATATATATAGATATAGATATAGATATAGACAGATAGATAGATAGATAGATAGATAGATATAGATATTTATGTATCTATATGTGTGTATATATATACATAAATATATGTTTTAATGTGTTTGTGTGTATATATAGATACACATATAAATACACATAGTATATATTTAGAACTAATTGAAATGAAGTTTGTATACATATGAAATTTCTTTAGACTATGTTTATTCAGTCTATTTTAAGACATAAAAACACTCCAACCATTTTTTTCCAGCTGGCATCATGATGCGTATAGAGGGTTAACTGTCCTTCCAGTCACTGCAAATATCTACAATTCAAAACCAGCAGAGGTGGAAAAGGTTCATAAATAATGTCTCAAAGCAATAACACAGTTACTCTCATAGAACTACTGACATCAGCTAACCATTCATGACCATGACGTACCCTTCTGATGCACTTTCAGCACGATAATGTCACAAAGCTCAAATCATCTCAAACAGGTTGACAATAGTTCTCTGTATTCCAGTGGCCTCCACAACCTCAAGATCTCAATCCAATAGAGCACTTTTTGGGATGTGGTGGAACAGGAGATTTGCATCATGGATCTGCAGCTGACAAATCCACAGGAATATGGATCAAAATCACAATCACAAGAAACAAACACATGGTGAGCTTATTTTCCCTTTAATTAAAGTATTTAAGCTGTAAAAGTCCAGGAGAGCCCAGTGCTGAGGCTTTGGGGTGGACACTGGAATTAGACATGAGAATATGGGTGGATCAAGGGTACTCTCTGTATGAAAACATGCCTTAGCAATCATTGAAATGTAATATATGAATCAAAGTTAAGAATAATAATGGTCTTTAAGGCTCTATGCAAAGATCTGAGTTATACTTAAAGAAACCAAAGCCAAAGCCAACAGATATTTTGAAGCATTTCTTTTCAATAAACAAATTCACAGATTGAATAATTGGCTAAAGAACATCCCAAATGTGAGTGGGTAGTACTTCCTATTCACCTCTTGTTCAACCCTTTTCCCATGTACACTCCTGTATTTTAAAATGATCAACCCTGAAAATTCCCTAAATAAATCTCTTTCTATAAGTTCATAAATGTAAAGTCACACTAATGCAGCCGATTACCATTTGCAATTTTTAAAGAGCTCAAGGAGATAAAATTCCAATTGCAGGCTTTCTGTTTCACTGCATGTTTCAAGTTTCTGTACATTCCTGTGGTTTCCAGACAAAGGAGCGCAGGCTGATAACGATTTCTAGAAAGTAACCGTAGGCTATGGTTGATGATTTACCTCATAATTTCACAACAGGGCTTAGTGCATTAGTTTTATATCACAGCTTATTTTCAGTGATGAGTTGCCTCATAAAATAACTTGAAATAACGGACAGACAGTTCAGTAAATACTACACAGAATCTCTTCTGCAGAAGGTGAATCAGGCTGATTCAGCTGCACTGTGAGGTTATGATATGGCTGCTACAATAATAAAAACAAAACTATGAAGTCACTTTCTTGCTGTTTTAACTTGCATCATTGGGGACTTTTCAGTTCCTCAGTGGTGCGTTCAGACACTCAGCATAAAATTGTGCATCTGACAACTGAATCCATTCATTATTTACATTTATTATAATCACTGTGACAGAGGTACTACTGCAATTTAGTGAGTGTGGCCACACATCAGAACAGCTCCTGTTTACTACAGTTTTAACCCTTATTCCAAGACATATTCTGCTATTTTAAGTCCACCTGAATTCTATTGTTACATTACATGTAGAACCTCAAACTTTTCAAGCATTGTCAAGTCCAAGACATCATTTCTACCATCAAGTCCATAGCAATATGGCACCAAGGTTTTCTCGGGACAGGCAAAGGTCTAAGTTCTGTCCCTTTGGCCCCAAAAGAGAGGACTTGTAAGCAGCACTAGTAGGACAGGCATTAACATATTCAGTGATGTCCTCAGCCATCTTGAGCCACCAGAAACGTTGTTGTACCACAAAGTCTTTTGGAGCCCAATTAATTACCTGACTTCTCAACCCCTCAGGAACAAACAATTTATCATTGGGACAGTCAAATAAGTATTGTGACATTCTCTATTGCCGCTTTAACCCTGCTCTCCACCTCCCAGGTGAGTGCCGAAACAAAACATGACTTGGGTAAAATGGGCTGAGGTTCCGGTTCATGATCAATTGGATCAATTTTTTTAAAAGGGGGTCAGGTTTTTCAGTTAATAAAATTAAATAAATTTAAATAGTCAAGCGTCTTAACAGCTTTGGGGTTTGAGGAGGTCCAAATAGATTCTGAATGTTGCTGTAACTCAAAAGAAACAGTTTATATAATGTTTTTAGAAGTGTATTTACATTCATGGATATGAAATTTAGCTAAAATAATAAGCAAGTTAATTATGTACTATTCATTCTTTTTAGAACCGCTTAAATTGAAGATTCCAAATAACACATCAATATACATACGAGCAAAGCTGTTCAGGATATGAGATTGTACATAACGAATAAAGTCTTTCCAATATGGCACTGTAGAGGGGCATTTCCAAAATAGATGAACAGTAGTTTCATTTTCCTGATTACAAAAAGAACAACTACAGTCTATGTCTTTATGAAGGGATTTTTGTCAGAATTTTTTGCAATTTTGCTCCACAAAAAGCATCTAAAAATGTAATTTCCAGTCCATTTCCATCTGTAAAATTTACATTCACACTTAAAGGCGAGTAGACCTTAAACTTTGAAAGTTTAAAACAGCTTATTAAATAAGTATATAATGAAAACCTCTTAAAATTCAGTTGTTGCCCTAAGGCAACATCATACCATTATGGAAAATTGCATATGTTACCTTGATTATGGAAACTTAATAGTACTGTGTTTAGAAGTATAAAATGTGCAAAAGAATACCATTCATCACAATTTTGTTTTATTCTTCATAATTTAACAAAACTAAATTAGATATTGGTTGCAGAAAAGTAAAGTGTAGGGTGTTACTACTCTGCAGGCCCTACTTCACCAGTACCAGCACCACCTCTGCATCAGGACAACACTGACCATTGGACTATTTGGGGGGAGAAAAAGGGGTCAGTGAAAATGCCCTGGATGTAAGGGTGTAGTGAAGTGTTGCACAGGTAGGCAACCTTTGCTCCACCAAAGAAAAAAAAGTCTCATAGAGCACCATAAGCACTGAGCAACATCACCACAGGAGACTGCATTTCAATTAGTTCTTTCATATATACAGTATATTAAAAAAAACTCTTCTCTCACCCACTCCCCTCTCCCCGGTAGGGTGGGTGGCTGTTCATCCTCTTCAGCTCGGGTCCTCTACCAGAGGCCTGGGAGCTTCAGGGTCCTGCGCAGTATCTTTGCTGTTCCTAGGACTGCACTCTTCTGGAGTGAGATGTCTGATGTTTCTCCAGGGATCTGTTGGAGCCACTTCTCCAGTGTGGGGGTCACTGCCCCGAGTGCCCCGATGACCACAGGCACTACTGTTGCCTTCACCTTCCAGACTTTCTCTAGCTCTTCTTTGAGCCCTTGGTATTTCTCTAGTTTCTCATGCTCCTTCTTCTTGATGTTGTTATCCCTTGGGATGGCTACATCAATCACAACAGCTTTCCTCTGCTGCCTAGCCATGATTACAATGTCCCCCACATATATATATATATATATATATATATATATATATAGATATATATAGATATAGATATAGATATAGACAGATAGATAGATAGATAGATAGATAGATATAGATATTTATGTATCTATATGTGTGTATATATATACATAAATATATGTTTTAATGTGTTTGTGTGTATATATAGATACACATATAAATACACATAGTATATATTTAGAACTAATTGAAATGAAGTTTGTATACATATGAAATTTCTTTAGACTATGTTTATTCAGTCTATTTTAAGACATAAAAACACTCCAACCATTTTTTTCCAGCTGGCATCATGATGCGTATAGAGGGTTAACTGTCCTTCCAGTCACTGCAAATATCTACAATTCAAAACCAGCAGAGGTGGAAAAGGTTCATAAATAATGTCTCAAAGCAATAACACAGTTACTCTCATAGAACTACTGACATCAGCTAACCATTCATGACCATGACGTACCCTTCTGATGCACTTTCAGCACGATAATGTCACAAAGCTCAAATCATCTCAAACAGGTTGACAATAGTTCTCTGTATTCCAGTGGCCTCCACAACCTCAAGATCTCAATCCAATAGAGCACTTTTTGGGATGTGGTGGAACAGGAGATTTGCATCATGGATCTGCAGCTGACAAATCCACAGGAATATGGATCAAAATCACAATCAATGTCATCTTTTTCAACCCTTTTCACATGTACACCCCTGTATTTTAAAATGATCAACCTTGAAAACTCCCTAAATAAATCTCTTTCTATAAGTTCATAAATGTAAAGTCACACTAATGCAGCCGATTACCATTTACCAAGTTTTAAAGAGCTCAAGGCGATAAAATTCCAATTGCAGGCTTTCTGTTTCACTGCATGTTTCAAGTTTCTGTACATTCCTGTGGTTTCCCAGCAGACAAAGGAGCGCAGGCTGATAACGATTTCTAGAAAGTAACCGTAGGCTATGGTTGTTGATTTACCTCATAATTTCACAACAGGGCTTAGTGCATTAGTTTTATATCACAGCTTATTTTCAGTGATGAGTTGCCTCATAAAATAACCTGAAACAACAGACAGACAGTTCAGTACATACTACACAGAATCTCTTCTGCAGAAGGTGAATCAGGCTGATTCAGCTGCACTGTGAGGTTATGAATTAGCTGCTGCAATAATAAAAACAAAACTATGAAGTCATTTCCTTTCTATTTTAACTTGCATCATTGGGGACTTTTCAGTTCCTCAGTGGTGCGTTCAGACACTCAGCATAAAATTGTGCATCTGACAACTGAATCCATTCATTATTTACATTAATTATAATCACTGTGACAGAGGTACTACTGCAATTTAGTGAGTGTGGCCACACATCAGAACAGCTCCTGTTTACTACAGTTTTAACCCTTATTCCAAGACATATTCTGCTATTTTAAGTCCACCTGAATTCTATTGTTACGTTACATGTAGAACCTCAAACTTTTCAAGCATTGTCAAGTCCAAGACACCATTATTATCAGGACAGCCATAGTTATCAGAGTACTTACAGTATGGAGATCAATGTATTATAAAATATCTGACCACTGAGACATTACAAGAGATGAACAGAACTTGATAGAAAGCACACACAAATCAATCAAGAACAAGTCTTTTCTCTTCTAAATAGGTTTCTGTCAAGCTTTGGCTATTAGGATAAAAAAACAGATGCAAAGAAACTTAGAGTAAAAATATTCACATACAACATGGAAAGGGGAAAAACCAGAGGAAGAAGAGGATAAGGAGTTCCACCCAAACCAACTTCTCCACCCATGTATCCGGGTGTTGATCTGCCATGATACGGAGCCCCTAGTCCAGCTCCTGGTTAGCTCGCTCAGACTGACCATTAGTTTGAGGGTGAAATCCAGATGAGAGGCTGACTGAAGACCACAGTAAATGGCAGAACTCCCCTAAAAAGCAGGATATGAGCTGTGGCCCCCTGTCAGAAACAATGTCCTGTAGAAAACCATGAAGTCTGAAAACATGGGTTAACATGACCTCCACAGTCTCCTCAACCGAGGGGAGCTTGAGGAGAGGAATAACATGAGCCATTTTAGAAAATCTATCCACTACCATGAGAACCCCCGTGTTACCCCCTGAAGGGGTAACCCACTGACAAAGTCCATAGCAATATGGGACCAAGGTTTTCTAGGGACGGACAAAGGTCTAAGTTCTGTCCCTTTGGCCCCAAAAGAGAGGACTTGTGAGCAGCACTAGTAGGACAGGCATTAACATATTCAGTGATGTCCTCAGCCATCTTGAGCCACCAGAAACAACAAACAAAGTCTTTTGGAGCCCAATTAATTACCTGACTTCTCAACCCCTCAGGAACAAACAATTTATCATTGGGACAGTCAAATAAGTATTGTGACATTCTCTATTGCCGCTTTAACCCTGCTCTCCACCTCCCAGGTGAGTGCTGAAACAAAACATGACTTGGGTAAAATGGGCTGAGGTTCCGGTACATGATCAGTTGGATCAGATTTTTTAGAAAGGGGATCAGGTTTAACAATTTTGGACCCAGGGCGAAAGGAAAGCCTGAATTAAAGCAGCTGAAAAAGATTGCCCAGCAAGCCTGTCTGGCATCAAGACATGTAGCTGTTTTGAGGTATTCTAAATTCTTATGATCAGTCCAGACCTGAAAAAGGACTTCAGCTCCCTCCAGCCAGTGTCGCCACTCCTCCAGGGCCACCTTCACTGCCAGCAGCTCACTGTCTCCAACATCATAATTTCATTCAGATATGGATCATTTCTTGGACAAAAAGGCACAGGGATGCATTTTACCATCCTTGGGACTGATCTGGGAGAGTACAGCTCTGATGCCAATATCTGAAGGGTCCACTTCGACCACAAACTGCTGGCAGGGGTTCAGGAGGATGAGCACAGGGGCAGAGAGAAGCTCTCTTTAAGTCTCTGGAAAGATGCGTCACAGTCAGTGGCCCATTCAGAGGGCCTGTTGGGAGAACTGAGATTGTGTAATGGAGCGGCAACGGTGTTCTTCAGAAAATGGCAAAACCCAAGAATCTCTGAATCTCTTTTTTGTTACGGGGGAGTAGCCCAATCTGCAACAGCAGAAACTTCTCCGGATCCATCCTGACCTCCCCCTCCATGAGCACAAACCCCAAAAAGGAAACTGATGGTGTGTGAAACTCACATATCTCTGCTTTAACAAAAAGCTGATTCTGCAACAATCTTTGCAGGACGAAGCACACATGCTGAATGTGGGTTTCTCATCTGAGGAGAAAATCAGGGTGTCATCTAAGTAGACAAAAACTTTTAACGTGTCCCTGAGCACATCAGTAACCAGATTTTGAAATATGGCAGAAGCATCGGTAAGACCAAAAAGCATGACTAGATATTCACACACCCGTCGCTATGGGCGGGCCATAGGGGGCCTGTAGTTATTATTTTAACTACTAATGTTGCTTTCTTTATCACTAAGACATTACAAATTTAAAGAAACAAGTGTGGTTTTCTTTAATTATCAGAATTATCGGCTGTACAGTTAGACTACATAGCCACGTGACGTTACGTAGGCTACGTCAATGTTGCTGCGCAAGTTACCTCGCATTTTGAAATAATATGAATGAATCTGTGAGAGAGAGTGAGAGTTTTCGCTAGCTTCCATTTATTTGACACAATGGATATACGTAAGTGGTTTAAAAAACCACCGTCGGACTCGGTCACCAGCCGTTGTCAGTGCAACAGGAGAAGGAGTATATCCCTCTGTTGACCGTTTCGAAGTGCATCTGCTGCGGTGCTTTTTCTGTTTGAGAGATGCTTTTGGTGTTACATCTGTTTTGTGGATATTGATAACATTTCCTCTGTCTATTGTTTTAAATAATGAAGCCTGGTGTAAGCTGTTGCTGGATGTGCTGTCAGTTATGTTTAACATGCATCAGTGCTGCGCAGATAAGTTTAATGGGTAAAAATAATTTTAAAACCAGGTAAAGTTCAGTTGAACAGTCATATGGGCGATGAGGAGGAAGAGACTTTGCCTTAGCTTTGCTGAACACTTCTGCAAGGTTATGATAACAAGAAGAGACATTTATTAAGTCCAGATTAGCCTGATCACGAGGTTCACTGACTCTTTTTAGACAGTTATTGAAGCAATTTGGACCCTATGACATAATACTTCCCTGAGCCCAGTCAAAGTTCGGGTTGTGTCGTTTAAGTCAAGGGTGCCCCAGAATAGCCTGGTGAGCCTGGTCGTTAAACACATGGAAACTGATGGATTCAATGTGTGAATCGGAGATGATAACCTGAACTGACTGATAAGCTGCTATCAACGGCGTTAACCAGAAGAGGGTGCTGGAGAAGGTCAATTTTCAAATGTAGGTTCCCAGAGAGTGATGAATGGATTAAGTTTGCATCCGAACCAGAGTCAGTGAACACAGGAACAGACATGGAAGTGAAGGCTGAGCAGAATTTGACCTGGATCTTAGCTTGGGCAGGTTTATAAATGATAACATGATTATATTCTGACTCACCTGAAATCTTTGCTTATCCTGAGCTCTAGCACCTTTGATATGACAGTAATTTATCAAATGTCTCAGCTGGCCACAATAAAAGCATCTCCTGTCCTTCTGTCGGCCGAGGCGCTCCTCCAGGGGAAGTAAAGTCTGTCCCAGCTGCATTGGCTCCTCAGCACTAAGTCCTGGTGAGACTGGAAGCTGCTGGTCTGCTGTGGCCAGGAAAATCAGTTGAGTCACTCCTCCATCCCCTGCTCCCTCTCCAAGAGTCTCTTATCGACCTTTATGGACAGGGGGATGAGCGAATCCAGGTCATCTGGAAGATCAACCTAGATCAGCTGATCCTTTATGTTTTCAGAAAGTCCTTGAAAAAAAGCAACAATTAAAGCAGCCGCGTTCCACTCACTCTTAGCTGCGAAAGTGTGAAAATCAATGGCATAGTCTGCAACCTTGCGTTTACCTTGTCTCAACTTAATCAAAGTTCTTGCCGCTTCATGACCTGGTGTGGTGTGTTGAAACACCTGTTCAAAAGCTTCGATAAAGTTTTTAGAGATGAGCAAGCCCCAGAGCGTCGGCTCCACTCCCAGTGGCCTATGCCTCTGCACGCCCAGATAGATGTGATATAATGAGGCAATCTTTGCTCAGTCAGAAGGTGCACTGCAGCTTGCAGCTCAAAATGCAGTTCGTTGGGGTCAAAAAGGGCGTAGCATCATCTGATTCTCCGGAAAAGTGTTCCAGAGGAGACAATTGATTACACACTACAACATCACTGATCTAGGATCTAGGTCCACTGTGTCCATTCTGGTAAGTTTGTACTATCATAAATCAGGCACCACAAGGAGGACACTATGACACAAGACGTGAGAATGCTGGAACAAGACTATGAACTGGCAACAAGACAGGGGAAGACATGAGGTCAAATACATGATTGGGGTGATGAGACACAGCTGGGAAGGAAACATCAGGGATCAGGTGTGACAGAGCCAGACAGGAAGCAAAACCTACGGAAACAAAGAAAGACATGTGAACTTTCAAAATAAAACAGGAAGTAAGAGAAAAGACATAAAACATGGAAACAAAAGGTGCAAAAACATGACATATGACTGGTCTTGAGAGTAACTCCTTGTCCTCCTCTTTGTTCTCATGTGGGGAGCAGTCTAAAGACAGATAACAGAAGTCTGCAGAGGAGTTCCTGTTTTCACTCTCAGAGTGATCATCTGTAGTTCCTCAGAGATAACCCACATTTAATCTTTCACTTTGAAGGAGGGAGGCAGAACCCAGATCTTACTCTCTGAAATTCAACACATCTAAATACAGGTAAGAAAATGACTGCTAAGAGCAGTTTTAACACATTTTAACTTTACCTCAAGTAATTGATGTAAAATTTTGAATCTAACCGACAAAGTCTTATTCAATGAATATTTAAATAGTATGCAAAAACTTGACAGTGGTGGCAATAGTGGCTTAGAATGGAAATGTCCATCAATCAGGAGGTTTAGAGATCAAACCCAGCTCTGGATCATTTTCATTTACAGAGTACCCCTGATCCAGCTGTATTCTCAGTCTGTCTAAGGCTATGTTCGTATTTCGGAAGTTACCTTGTCTAACACTGCTTTTTCTGTGAAGCTTGTCCTTCTGTCCACACAGTGTTTTAAGTCACTGAAAATTATTATGAAAAACTCCTGGGAAGGTGAAGAATTTTATAGCTCAGTTTGGACAGAAAAAAATGCAATTTGGACCCAAAAAGTCACACTCTGTGTCGACCTCTCTTCAGGGTGATGACACACTATGCAACGTTAACACTGTTGTTTATTATCATTATCACTGTTATCTATCTGTACCCCTGGCCACCTCCAGGGGTGTAAATAGAGGCCCATGCCAAAACCTGTAGTACTCAGAGTGTCCACTTGAGGCTAGCTGCAGTAACATGACACCTTAATGATTGCTTAATGATGCAGGAAAAAAATGTTTTCATGTCGTTAATACACATCTTTGCAGCCTGGTTCAAAAAGCGTTTTCAGTCTAAAACTGTAACACATCTATGTACTCTCACTGTGAGGGGCTGAATATGTTGCTATGTTGAGCCTGTTTTTCTTTTATGGAGGATTTATTGAGGATTTACGGTTTTGGTAATGTGGCGTTGCTATTGGTCAGATGGCCTGAAGTCCCACCTCAACATGACCTTCCTGTCTGTGAGTAGGTTGAGCTAAAGTTCAGTAGAGATAGAGTGCATCAACAGTGTTCCAACGGCTCCTGTGATGTGGTTTCATCCAGTTCTTACTCAGTCTATGTTGTTTACATGACTGCAGTGGATGTTGCTAAAATGTTGCTGTCTTAAGCGACTTAATCCTCTACATGCTAACACATATTTGTTGCCGTTCCCTCACTATTATGCTGCATTAAAAACACTCAAACCATATAAACCCAACAGACATTTGGAATGAGACCTGGTGTTATTGTGTTGACTGGTGACCTATGGCCACTTGAATCTGTAATAACCATGGTTACAACTAGTGATGCACTGACATCAAACTCAGGGCCCATACTGTAGACTGTAAATTACTTGGAAAAAGCCATTTGGCGTCAGCCTTTCGATTTTCAATGGAGCCTTGGAACACTGTTGATGCCCTCTATCTAAACCAAACTTTAGCTCAACCAATACAGACAGAAAGGTTGTGTTGAGGCAGGACTTTAGACTGTCTGACCAAATATAACTCCATGTTTCCAAAACCAAAAATCCTCAATAAATCCTTAATATTAGAAAAATATGCTTAAGATCATACTATAAAAAAAATTACCCTCTTACAATGAGAGCACATAGATGTGATATAGCTAGTTAGACTCGTGTACAAAACCCGTGAAAAATCAGTAATCACTTTAAAAACCAGTGAAAACCCAGTTTTGGCTTTAAAAAACAGATTGATTCATGTTGCCCAGCTCTATTGGGATGATAATTTGGTTATTTTCTGTTTCTTGCAGCCTTAAACCACTAAAATAAAACTCAAGACACGCTGTCCCCATCTTGATCCATCATCTTTCCTGATGAGTGTGCCCACCGACTTGGAGACAGAGGAGGACCTCGCGTGTCTCCACATCAAGTTTTACCACCCTAAGCAGCACATGATGGGTCTCTACATGCATCTTGATTTTGGGAGGAGGATCCGACACTCTGCAGATGATCCTCTCAGGCTGGGACGGGACACCAAGGCCTGCACCTTCGGCCTGAATGACATGAAGGTGTCTCGTAAACAGTTCGGCCTTCATGCCTACCGCACGCCTCAGAGCCCCCACATGCTGTTCACCATCCAGAATCTGAGTGAGAGAGCAAAGCTGTCAGTGAACGGCTCGACTCTGGGCTTCCTGGAGAAGATGGACCTCCCGGAGAAGGCCCTGGTCAAGTTTGGGGAGTATGAGATCCTGATTATACAGGAGCCAAAGGAGGCCAAGGTGAGCTTTGATGTGGAGTTAGAGGTGCTGATGGCACCTCTGCCCAGAGAGACTGGCATTTGTGTGCCCAGTAATAGCCCGGTCAAGGGGACCGGCTCCACTGGGGTCGATCCTCTCACAGCTGAACCCACAGCACCGGGCACCATGATGATTGACATTATGGATTTGTACTAATGGTGTGACACTAGTGCTATTCAGATGTTGTTTTACCTGAACTAAAACATAATACTGCATAGTTGTTACATAAGTGAATAGGATTCCCTTTTAAATGTGAAATCATTGTGTAAATTTTCATCACATACAAATCCTACGATTAATTTTTGGGTGCTACCATCTTCAGTTATGAAGCACTGAATATTATCACATTATTCAGCCAGTAAACTGAACCCTAATGTCTCACCTTTGAAAAATAACATATTGCACATTGTGTCCCATGGGTGGACCCATCAGAGGGTCCACCCATGAGTGCCAAAAATTTCTAAAAACAAATATTATCTTCTGCTTTTACTGCATCAGATATTTTCATGAATATCAGTCCAGTTTACAGAAAAAAAATCAGAAATTTAAAGGAATGCTCCAACATTATTTTTGTTTTCATGTCTTACCTCACTCCCAAGTCCATGACAAGCAGGCAGACACCATTCTGTTGACTGTGCGTCCAGTAACAAGGAAGAGATGGACAAGCCTGCCTCTGCCTACAGTCATCAGATAACTCTAGACGGTCCTGTGTGCTTGCTGTACATTTTTATTGACAGTGTGATGATACGTTATCTGTTTTTACACTAAGATTAGCATTTTATGCAATTTTTGAAAGAAGTACTTACAAAACTAAGTTGCAAGGTGCATGCGCAAACCACCGCGGAAGTGCTTCTCAGCAGGTCAACAAACCAAAGTCTCTGTTTATTAGTAGAAGAAGACTGGTACTAAGGATTATGGCAACAAGCACACAGGACTGTCTAGAGTTATCTGATTACTGTAGGCAGAGGCTGGCTAAAGCATCACCCATATACTCCCAGCGTTTGAAGCTAAGCTAACTAGCGGTTCACGATCTTTGTCCGTCTCTGCCTTGTTACTGGATGTACAGTCAACAGAATGATGTCTGCCTGCTTGTCATGGACTCAGGAGCGAGGTAAGACACAAAAACAAAAACATGTTGGAGCGTTCCTTTAACCTTTCATATTTATCCTTTTGTATATCATATCACTGATATTTTTTGTGAAATAAAGAAATCATTTTTCAAATCCAAAATGCTGAGGGGGAAATCTTTTCTTGGATTTATGGTCTATGATGTGTAGCCATGGCAACCAAAAACAAATTTCAGATGACAATAGATATCAACTCACTCAAAAAATCAATATCGGTCTTTTTGCTTGTCAATTCCTTCCACTTTGTTCTGTAGGCTTTCAAATCAAGGATGTCCCATTCTCACCAGAGGCAGTCAGCAGAAAAGACTACAAAATCAAGTCAAAAGGTCAAAAATCCCTGCAGACAGCAGGCAGAAATGGTCAAAATTTTGTATTAGTTTTCAACAAAAAGACTCATAATTTTCAGCAAGTGGTGAAGTATCTGATGTGAATGTTTTAAATAAATAAGTGTCCTTAAGGGTGAGGACATGAGTGGACTGAAGTTGACCTGTTCTTACTCAGGATACAGATGGCAGGATACAATGCCCAGGAGGCTTCACATAAACATTCTTCACATTCTTGTTTCTTGAAAGACTGAACTCCTGTTGTTAGAGTGAAAAACCCTGTGTTAGAGGTTAAAGGTCCTTCACTTTAGGCTATCATGGGGGTTCGCCTTTAGTTCACGGGTTATTTATCTAAGATGCTCTGGTCCAATGAGAGTCCACGCTACATGCATGTCTGTGTATAGCTCAAACAATGAGTCTGGTATAAATACATGTGTTCTTAAATGTTCAGGAGGTTCATTTTGGCTTGGGCCTCTCAGGCTGTCCGGAGTGCCTGATTCAGACACTTGCTTGGTTTGTAATAAACTTCCTTTATATGCAAACAAGTCTGTGTCGGCAAGGCTTCTTCATCATCTGCATCATCTGCATTGTTATGAACTGGCACTACACAAATAAAGATTGATTGATTAAGAAATAAATCAGTATAAAACTCAGTACATAAACCAGCTTGCTTGAGAGCACTGCTCTTTCCCAGTCTGCCCTGAACGCAGCAGTCTTGTGACTGGTCTTGGGAGTAACTCCTCCTCCTTCTCCTGCTTGCTCTCATGTGAGGAGCAGTTAACAGACAGATAACAGAGGTCAGAGGAGTTCCTGTTTTCCCTCTCAGAGCCATCATCTCTAGTCCTGTCGGAGATAACCTACATTTTACATTTTCACTTTGAAGGACGGAGGCAGAGCCCAGATCTTATTCTCTGAAATTCAAAACATCTAAATACAGGTAAGGAAATGACATCAAATAGCGGATTCAGCTCATTATTTTACCTTGTTGACTGGCACACTTCTAGAACTTTCTAGAATCTGGGGATGAGTAACATATCTGGTTTTGACCTCAAGTGATCCTTTTAAAATTTTGAGTCTAACTAACATTTTTTATCCAGTTAAGAAAAATGTATATAGTTTGCAAAAACTGCACAGTAGTGGCACTTGTGGCCTACCCTAGAAATGTGCTTCTCCATAAATCAGGAGGTCTAGACATCAAACCCAGCTCTGGATCATTTTCAGTACTCCTGATCCAGCTGTATTCTCAGTCTGTCTGAAGCTATGTCTCTATTTCAGCAGGTATCTTGTCAAACTCTGCCTTTTCTGTGAGGCTTGTCCTTCTGTCCACACATAAACAGTGTTTTACAGTTTTTCTCCATTGGTTTGGCTCATTTCTTGAAACATAAAGTACATTCTCAAAATAACATGGACAAACCTCCAAACCACTTGGCAATTGTTCACAGCAGAATTGTATTTCTCATTCATTTCATCAAATGTCTTAGTACATGTCTTAATGTCTCAGGACATCTTTGCAAAAAAAATTAAGAAAAGGCAGCCCACTGTTGGCACAGTTAGCCTACATTTAGCACAATTTCCAAGTGAATAGATCTTCTTGATCTAAACTGATTGTTGATTCTCAGTCTAATGGTCGTTCTCTCCCAAACATGTCAGCATGGTCTCATTGTATTCATCTTCACATGCACAACAGTCTGTTCAGTTGTCAAAATTAGTCAAGAACATAATAGTTCTTGTCTAATGTTAGTTGTGAAACTCCAGCTTTATTTACAGCACTGTGGGATGCATATAATTTTCTTTTTTTGTTTATGTGTTTACATTACAGTATATTATGCTGTGTACATTTTCTTTTCACTCTGATGTATGGCAGTTACTTTATGTGTGTAAATACATTTTTTTAATTGCTCACACACTACTGCATCACACAATTATTTAATCTGACACACAGAAAGCAAAACCTCCTTTCAAGTCTCCAAAACTCTAAACACATTTTATGCTTTACACATATTTTGCAATTCAGAACAACACTTTTTACTGTAAATGCACTAAACACTGTTTTCTGCATAAGACACAACAATCTGACATAAAGTCATGTTTGCCATTTCGAAACACTGCTGCCTAATTACTTCTCTTGCCTCCCTTTTTTGCTTTTTATTTTTCTGCACATTTTTTCTGCAGTTTTCTTTTTCAGTTTACTATTTTTTGTTAGCATATTTTTGTTTACTCCAATATATATGCTGTGTATATGATGCACTGACTTGATAGGTAAAAAATAGAAAAATAAATGTTTTAACAGTATGTGTGTATATCTGCAAATATTTCTGTGCATGTGAGCAATCTGAAGAATTTTCTAGAATTTGAACTTTTTTAGTACTATGGCAAAGCAGAGTAGAGTACTTTTCATTCTGCCCAACAGTGTGTAGTTGGTTAGACAAAAATCTGGTCATATGAATGAAGTGTGTGCCATCTGGTGCTAAAGTTTGATTTTGATAATGCTATGTAGTTTTTCGTTGCAGTGCTTCATTTTGCAGGACATAGGTATTTTGCCGTTTGGGTGTGTGGTTTTGTGAATTGTCTTAAGTATTTTGATAAAAACCAGCCGAGTTTGCAAAATTGTGTTTTAGAAATTGGAGAAAAAATGCAATAAAGGTTACAATTTCCTTAACAGTATGAGTGTAATGTTATAATATCAAACCTTGGAGGCTACTCTTACTGTAAAATCCTATTGGGCTCAGACTGAGAGGTGGACATGAGGGATATTTCAATGGTCCTCTGCCATAGTGACAAAACATCTAAAACATTTTGACCTGCAGTGCTTACACAATGCCAAAGGGGCGATGCATTTTGGGGGCACTGACTATTTAAATGAGAAAGGAATTTATTTTTGACATGAGTGAAGTGTTTTGGGAGAGATATGAGCTTTTGCAGGTGAGCCATGGTGTTGTGCTGAACCATCCAGGTTATTTTGGCAAAAGTATGAAGAGTGTTGAGAACGTCTGCTCTGTTTCAAGAAATGAGCTAAAGCAATTGAGAAGGATCTATGCATTTTTGGTGGCACTGACTATATGAGAATGGAATTTTGTTTTGAAACATGAGTGAACTGTTTTGGGAGAGATATGAGCTTTTGCAAGTGAGCCATGCTGTTGTGCTGAACTGAAAGACTGTTGTGCCAAATGATCTTAGAGTTTTGAGAATGTAATTTCTGTTTCAAGAAATAAGCCAAACCAATGGAGAAAAACTGTAAGTCACTGAAAACATATTTTGAAAAACTCCCGACACGGTGAAGAATTTTAAAACTCAGTTTTGACAGGAAAAACTACATTTTGGACCCAAAAAGTCACACTCTTCATCAACCTCTCTTCAGGATGATGACACACTGTGCAACGTTAACACTGTTGTCTACCAGACACCCACCTCCAGGGGTGTAAATAGAGGCTTATGCAGAAGTGCCAAAACCTGTAGTACCCAGAGTGTCCACTTGAGGCTGACTGCAGTAACATGACACCTTCATGATTGTAAGCAGGAAGAAAACATTTTCACATCTTTAATACGCGTATTTACAGCCTGGTTCAAAAAGCATCTTCAGTCTAAAACTGTAACACATCTATGTGCTCTTATTGTGAGGGGATGAATATTTTTTATATTGCGCCTGTTTTTCTTTAATGGAGGATTTATTTAGGATTTACGGTTTTGGCAATATGTTGTTGACTGGTGACCTATGGCCACTTGAACCTGTAATAACCATGGTTACAACTAGGGATGCACTGACATCAAACTCAGGGCCCATACTGTAAACTGTAAAAGAATTGGATGAAACCATTTTGCTGAAACCATTTTCAATGGAGCCGTTGGAACACTGTTGATGCCCTCAATGTAAACCAAACTTTAGCTCAACCTACACAGACAGAAAGGTTTTGTTGAGGCAGGACTTTAGACTGTCTGACCAAATATAACTCCATGTTTCCAGAACCGAAAATCTTCAATAAATCCTTAAAATTAGAAAAATATGCATAATATAAAAAATTATCCCCTTACACTGAGAGCACATAGATGTGTTATATTACTATATTACAGATGTTTACAAAACCAGTGAAAACTCAGTTTTGGCTTTCAAAACCAGTGGAAAAAAACAGTTATCACTTTACAAAACCAGTATTTTTTGAGCCAGGCTGTAAAGACGTGTGTTAAAGCCATGAAAAAAGATTTTTCCTGCAAACAATCATTAAGGTGCAAGGTTACTGCAGCCGGCCCCAAGTGGACTGTCACGGTACTTCAGGTTTTGGCACTTCTGCATGGGCCTCCATTTACACCCCCTGAAGTTGCTGCCTTGCTTATACCAATACAGATGTTTCTCTTATCAACTCTTTTGGTTTAGTTCTCCCACAATTCCAATATTTTCTCCCATGTTCAATTATGAAAAACGGTGCTGTATGTCCAAGTGGTCATTTTACTGATCATCATCAGCAGTTTGTTGTGCCAGATGCCAGTATTAAATCGATGACACAACAAGAAAATAACATCTGAAACTGATATCTGTTCACGGATTTGTACCAATGCTGATGTGCATACCTAGTTACAGCAGATTTTGAAATTAACATGAGTACACATGAAACTTTTTAAATCAGGATTAGATAATCAGATGTGTCAAACTGACATCAAAACAAAGAAATATTAACTGAATATGCCTGCCAACACCAGCTAATATAACAGTAATACTTGTGGCTGGATTTGATATGAAAATAAATAAAACTGCTTTTGCATAGAAAAACATAAAAAGAAATTAAAAAAAATAATCATGATTGGTTTGATGAGTATTTAAAAATACCTGTCTACATGTGGACATAGTCAGGGATGCTCCTCCTCTTCCCCTCAGGACCCAGTCTGCTCTGATTGGTTGACTGGTCTACTCTGTAGGAGGTGGCCAGTTTAGCAGAGCTCAGCACCATGTTGTCAATGACTCTGCATTCATTCTGCTCTGCCCTGTGTTAAACCAATGGGCCTAAACTGCTGATGAAACAATGATCAGACGTCACACTATGGCAGGAGTTCAATTCAATGGTACCAGGGAACGTGTTGTTTCAGGCAGCTACTGTTGCTGTAAACAGGGGAGAGGACAAAGTCATGAAGCTGTTGAGAGACATGTAAAACCTACTGAAAGCCTTATAAAACTCGCAAAAGCATAATATTGACATTTTTTATACTAAGTTTGTTGTGAGGACTTCCATGTTCTTTTCCTAACAGGTCGCAATGTCCTCTTATTTTTCATATTATCACATCAAAAATCATGACGCTGATTCAAATACAAACATTTCTTTTATATAAATATGGAAAGTCTTAAGCATTTCACTGAATAAATAATTTTTCATTCATATTGTCCCACTCTATTGGGATAATAATTAAGTTATTTTCTGTTTCTTGCAGCCTTAAACCACTAAAATAAAACTCAAGACACGCCGTCCCCATCTTGATCCGTCCTCTTTCCTGATGAGTGTGCCCACCGACTTGGAGACAGAGGAGGACCTCCTCACGTGTCTCCACATCAAGTTTTACCACCCTAAGCAGCACATGATGGGTCTCTTCATGCATCTTGATTTTGGGAGGAGGATCCGACACTCTGCAGATGATCCTCTCAGGCTGGGACGGGACGCCAAGACCTGCACTTTCAGCCTGAACGACATGAAGGTGTCTCGTAAACAGCTCAGCCTCTACGCCTACCGAACACCTCAGAGCCCCCACATGCTGTTCACCATCCAGAATCTGAGCGAGAGAGCGAAGCTGTCAGTGAACGGCTCAACTCTGGACTTCCTGGAGAGGATGGACCTCCCGGAGAAGGCCCTGGTCAAGTTTGGGGAGTACGAGATCCTGATCATACAGGAGCCAAAGGAGGCCAAGGCGAGCTTTGAGGTGGAGTTAGAGGTGCTGACGGCGCCTCCGTCCCAGGAGACATGCATTTGTGTGCCCAGTAATGGCCCGGTCATGGAGACTGGCTCCAATGGGGTCGGTACTCTCACAGCTGAACCCACAGCACTGGGCCCCATGGAGAGTGATGAGAGTCTGGATTTTCAGTAAAGACGGGACACCAGTGCTCTTGAGCTGTTACTTTACATGTACTGAGACATATTACTGCATAGTTGTTACATAAGTGAATAAGATTCCCTTTTAAATGTGAAATCATTGTGTATATTTTCAGTCACAACATTTTTTAGCCAGTGAACTGAACCCTTATTTCTCATTTTTGTGGAATGACGCATTCCACATTGTGTCCCATGTGTTGGCATGTCAGAAAAGTGCAAACAATTTTTACATTTTAATATTAGCTTCTTCTTTTAGTGCATCAGATATTTTTATGAATGTCAGTCCAGTTCACAAATAAATGGCATGTATGTATTTTCAGAACTTTAACCCCTTATATTTATCCTTTTGTACATCATATCACTGATATTCTTTATTAAATAAAGGAATGAGTTTTCATATCCAAAAGAAATCTTTTCTTGGATTTACAGTCTATGACGTGTAGGGATGGGAACAGAAAACAAATTTCAGTTGAGAATAGATATCAACTAACTCAAAATATCAATATCAGTCTTTTTGCTCATCAATTCCTTCCACTTTGTTCTGTAGGCTTTCAAATCAAGGATGTCCCATTCTCACCAGAGGCAGTCAGCAGAAAAGACGACAAAATCAAGTCAAAAGGTCAAAAATCACTGCAGACAGCAGGCAGAAGCAGTATTAATGTTTTTGACTAATTATTTTTGTCATAGTTTTCATCAACAACCTTTTTTTCCCCTGACGAAAACTAAACAGTCACTAATAAAAACAAGTGCACATGGACAAAAACTAAAAGTAAATTAACTGACATTTTCATCAACAAATAAAAATTTAACCAACTGCCGTGTAGCCTAAATAAAGGTGACTGCATTTCACACAAAAGTTCAATTTGTTTCTGTTCATTTATACATTCAGACTTTACTAGCATTCAGTAAAGGGTTATTAGATGTTTCATTTTATCAAAGTGTAAAACATGACTTCAGAAATTCAAGGAAATTAAAAAAAAAGCCTTACACTTTACACTTCATATTTTAGTCGACTACATTTACAGAAGATTTCTCTGATTAAAATGTTGTGAAACTTCATCAACTAAAACTGGACTCAAATTAAAACAATTTAAAAGACTCAATTATGACTAAAACTAAGAGATATTTTAGCCAAAAGACTATCAGTAAAACTAAATTAAAAAGTGCTGTTTTCAGTGAATGGAAACACCAGTAACTTGCAGAAGCATTTCGGGAGTGTCATGTCTGCGTGGGCGAACTTTTTCCACAAAGAAAATCAGCAGGAATCATCAGAAAGCACTGTTTGACAGTAAGTCTCTCGTCAGTGTTGGAATTGCCTTGGGGGAATCAGCCGTTTCAGGCAGGTAGTGGAGTTGTTCAAGGTAGGAGAGAGAGAAGTCCCAATGCTCTAAAATTTGTTGTCTTACCCATCGTAGTACTCTATCGCGCAGAGGAGTCATGGGCAACACCCTAAAGATCATTTAAAACTCAAATAAGCAAAATAAGATCTCTTTATCGCTGAATTGATCTGATCATGAACAGCTTGCCTTGTTGGAAGGTTTTCAACATAAGCACCGTGAACTTTGAGTTTAGTACTGTAAGTGAAAGACTCTTATATATTATATTTTTTTTAATTATTCTATGCTCTTAACCATAAAGCAAAGGAATGTGGAAACACAGCTGATAGTTTAAAAACCAGTTTTCTCGAGTTTGTTTGAGATAACATAGCCTGTATTTATCTCCTCAGGTTACGGTCATACGCTCAGCCAGGCATGAAAAACACAGGTGGAAATAGTTTCCCACCCCTTGAGGTGAAAATGAGGACTTACTGTTAGAGAGATAAACAGCATATTTGACTCAGAGGGCCTTTGGGTGAAGACCAAAAAGATGTCAGAGGTAGATAACCACAGCTGAGGTGTCAGATCTGGGAATTTTAGCCATTGTTTTATAGCCATAAAACAAAGTCCAACCTGATAGAAGGATGACAGATTTAAGACAGATATAAAACTGATTGTAAACAATATCAGGTTTCAAGAAATTAAAGACAAGTGACGATCCTTTTGGAAAATGAAGCACCACCTTAACATCATAAAACATCCCCTGCAAACTGAAACCTTCACACATTCCCGGAAAGTCCACCAGGAGGGGAGTGAGTTCAAGGAAACTGTCATCTGATCCAAAATCAGGTGACTTCAGAGAGAAAATGAAACTTTCCAAAAAGGGCAGGACGTGACATTTATTCTGAAACAGATGTTTCTTTAAACTGCCAAAGCGCTGCTTACTTGCCTCCCTTTTTCTCTGCTGCTCCAAAGGTCAACATTTTTTGTAAGAGCTATTAGCAGCTTGGCAGCCTGGACTGACACTTAGACTAGCAAATCAAAATTGAAGCAGACCCACACCTCCTGTCTTTGTCTCTTTTAGACTAAATCCCCGTCCACTGTGGTCTGGACATGTTTCCATATTGCTCTATAGAGCAGGACAGGAATGGGTCTAAAAGTGCAGAGGTGAGTTAACATTACTTCTGGTTCCCAAGGAGCAAACCTGTGGATTTCAGAACGACTTCCTGGATAAAAACCTGAAATAAGGTCCAGAATGAACACATGTAGGGCCCTATGAAATCCACAAATCACAAAAAAAATCACAAAAATCACAAAATCGTGGACAAATCACAGAATTGGACATTATAAAAGCGGCATTCAATATAAACATGGGATATCTCGGAAATGACATTTTTTATAAAAGTTTTTTCAGAATAAAAAGGAACGTATCTCAGGAAAATGCTCCGAGGGGGTCACCAAGGCTGGGGACAATGCACACTTCACTTCCCCTCCTCTCATTAACAATGCAATCTTGTCATAGCAGCTGCCTGAAACACCAGCTAAGTTGGCAAAGAGGCTACAAAACTCCAAAGTACAGGGCAGAGCAGTTTCCCAACGATTATTATGTGACAGGCGATCAAATGTTATGCAAATTTGTCAACATACGGTTGACTGGACCCGTAAAGATACGTGTGAGGACCACCTGAAGAGTGACAAACACCGAAAGAAAAAGGAGGAATACTGTACTGCAGCTAAGCAGGGTTAAATTTACCAAAGACCAAATTCTCAACAACAAAAAAAATGAATTTGGGAAAAATAAGATTTAACCTTTCACGTTGCAGCATAAACTTCCTCTGATCCAGCCCTGGGGTTAAATCTTAAGCTTTACGATGTTTTTAAAAGGACAGTTGAAAACAAACTGCAAACAAGAACTACAAAAATGGCTGCAGACCCCAATACAATCATTACTGATAGAATAATAATACAAACATGAGCCACAGCCGTGATCAGGTCATTAGATCAAGAGAAAGTTCTCAAATTTGAGGTTTGAACATGACGTTTGACTTTGGAAGTAGGGATGTCCCAAAGTAGTGTCAGTATCATCCCATCTTGACTTTTTACATCAGTTTCCGTAGGCTGAGCACACTTAAAGGCCACTGTGGCGCAGCAGGCTTGTGCACATGCCTCACAGCAAGAAGGTTGCTGGTTCAATCCCATGTCAGTCAGGGCCTTTCTGTCTGGAGTTTGCATGTTCTCGCATGCGTGGGTTCTTTCCGGGCACTCCAGCTTCCTCCCACAGACCGAAAAAGGATAAATGGTATAGATGATGGATGGAAGTATTATTATTCTTAAATTTTTCTGCTCTTGGTAATTTTTTATATTCAAATTTACTTGTGTCTTATTTTGGTGTCAATCCTGATTTTCTTTATTCTATCATTTGTGTGATGTAATAAAACAACCGAATGCCCCCTTTTGGGATTAGCAAAGTAATTCTGACTCTTGAAAATTCTCTGGCTGTTTTGTTTCGATCACGAGGAGGCCGAGCTGCGTGCGAGTAACCAGCCATACCCGTCTGTGTTTGTGTTTCATGCATGATTG